>JAULKM010036148.1:0-13420 GCA_032355605.1 Rubia tinctorum
GAGAAGAATGAATGAGTGAGGGCTGGTAGAATGAGTGAGGGCTGGTAAATGCATGTGAATAAGGAGAAGAAAGGTTGGTATATAATAAGGTTGAAAGGCTGGTAAATTGCATGAATTAATTGGAGCCGTGAGTTCAATTATATCAGAGGGCAGGCTTTTGACCGGCGTCAGAGGGCAGGCTTTGGACCCGTGCCTCGTGAGTGTGAGACCCGTGAGCTTTTGACCGGCGCAGGCTCTACTGCGAGGCGCGCACAATTTAGTGCGCATGATGAAGACGCGCAGAATTTAAGTGCGCATTATTAAGGCGCGCATAAATAAATACTGCGCATTTCAAAGGCGCGAACAACAATATTGCGCATTTCAGAAGCGCGCAATTTCATACTGCGCATTTTGGAAATGCGCAGTCACCATTTTCATCCACTCACAAGCACTGTAGCCCCAAACATGGGAATTACTCGAAAATATGGTATAATTTGTGTTGAAATATCAAAGAAGGAAATTCATGTGATATAAGGAATTTGGACTTGTAATATGAGGAAAAAATATTTCGACCATGGATTTTAAATTCAGAATATATTTATTCATATATTTGTGGGATCGGGTTGGATTTATGGAAATCGGAATTGATTTGGTGAATATCCGGTTATGGAATGGATTTGGACGAGATATTCTAATTCCTTACTTTAAGGGATTAGATTTGGTAATTCTATCTCTAAGGGATTTGATTGTAATCAGAATATTATGTGGAGATGGAATTCTATTCGCACAAGAAATCAATGTGTGCGATGGGTTTAAATAGAAGACATTCTGGCTGAGTTACTTATGGATTTAATTGGAGAAAATTTGCATTCATGTTTTCGATATTCAAAGAAGTAGCCGAGATCTTTGTGTCTGTGTTCCAACATGATCAAAACCTTTTGATCAAAATTCATAATCGTATAAATTAATTCCCCGGAAGGATGAGATCCGATGTCGATGATTTTTGAGGTCAGGGAGAGTCTGATCAAGGCGGATCGATAGCAAGGGGAGCTCGCAAAATCCACACATGTAATTAGAAAATATGACTTTAGTTGTATGGTGTGCATTGTACTGTATCTTTCTGATTAGTGCATTCATTCTGAAATGGGTCAGGCCCCGCAGATGTAGGTGAACACCGGACTGCGTAACCAAGTCTCGCGTGTTTATGCTTTACTTTATTTTATACTCTGTTAGATAAATTATGTTGGAACATGGTAGTAACTATCAATATAATTAGGTAAAAAATTTCATTTGGTATCAAAGTTAAGTCACTTACTCTTGCCTTGGTTGTGTCAAGGAAAGTGTGATCCAGTTTTACCACACCTACCAAAGAAGGAGCTTCAGTGTCTTGGCCACCACTGCTGGAACGAACGAACTACAACTATTGGAAGGACACATGAGAGTATTTACTAGTTTGATGGATGAACTAGCATGACATTTTGTTGAAAATGAATGGAGTTACCTAACTAAGGATGCAGAATCCAGCTCGAAGGAATAATAAAGGGAATCAAGTGCGACGAAACTTAAACTCAAAGCTAAGTCAACTTGGACTCCGGATGAATGCAATGCTTCAATGGAAAATTCCAAAGCATTAAATGTTATTTACAACAGTGGACGAAAGTCAGTTCAAACTTATCTCAACATGTCATCAGGCAAAGAAAGCATGGGATATTCTGCAAAAAAGTACATGAAGAAACAAGTCGTGTACGTGAATTCAAACTTCAGATGTTGGCCACAAAATATGAAGAATTGAAGATGGAGGATGAAGATTATTTCGGTATTTAATGGGAAAATGAGAGACACCTCCAACATGGCATATCAGCTTGACAAGACCTACAAGGAAGCCAAATTGGTGAAAGGGGCATTGAGATCTCTTCCTCAAATATTTTCTTTGAAAGTCGCTGCCATTGAAGAAGCAAGAGATGTGGCCACTATGACTTTAGATGAACTGATGGGATCTTTGCAAACATATGAGATAACACTGGAACCACCCACAAAGAAAATGAAAAAAAGAATTGGCATTCAAAGCTTCGTCATCAAAGAATGACCATGAAGGTGATAGTGATGGTGGTATTGAAGAACTTGTGTTTATCACTAAGAATTTCTCAAGGATGCTGAAGAAAGTGGTGGAAAAAAGTCACAAGAGATATCTGGTGGAAATAGACCTCGAGCACAAGAATTTGGTAATAATCGTGGAATATGGTTCGAACAAACCAATCAGCAATTTTTAAGAAATCAAAGTGGTGGAACAAAATAGCAAAGAAGGATTCAATGTATATAATGTGAGGAATATGGACACATCCAGGCCGAATGTGCTAAAATTCAAAAGAAGCAATGAAGATCTTATGTAACTTCATGGACTGGAGACAAAGAAGGGGATGAAGAAGGGGAACTCACTAGCAACTACATAGAATTTTGAGTAAAGATTCACGATCTGAAGGAATATGTAGATGCATGTTCCAACATTGCAAAGACTGATAAATGATGAAGATATCTACAATACATATGAGGATATGTATGGCATGTGGCTTGAATTCGTTGACACTAATAAAGCCCTAAAATGAGAGAAAATTTAACTTGTTGAAAAGAAGAAGGAACTGGTGGATTTAGTTGAAGGGCTTAAAGCCGAGATTGAACAGTTAAAACTTAATATAAGTTTGACAACTAAAAGAGCTGAGATGGCTGAAGCTGAAATCATCAAGTTGAACACTAGAAAGGCGAAACTAGATGATACACTAACAATGGGTAAGAACTTTGGAAACAGGCAAGGAATTGGCTATGACAAATCGGAAAGAAACAATATAGATTTCAAAGCAGAGATACAGTACATGAAGAGAAAAATGATGGAGACACGATAACGTAAACCTATTTTATGCCACCGCTGCTCTTATCAAGGCCATATACAGGATATCGCTTAAAAATCAACATCAATAAAGCATAAACTTTCTCTCTCTTACTAGGGGCGAATACACTTTCACTATGGGTTTTCTGGGTTTCATTTTTCTTCAATCTGATTTAGTGCAAGATTTTCCATGGGATGATCAGGTGAGAAAAGGATTTCAACTCGGAAGAAGGGTTTGGCTGCTTCCCACGCAGCACGGCATGAGAGTGTGAAAAAGTCCGTACAATTGGATCTGGTGGAGGAAATTGTCGAATGTTTAGAGGAGCTAGAAATCGAGCAGTTCAGTGTTACTAAAAATCAAGTTGAAGTCATGGATAAGGGCAAGCAGATCTTTACGCCGGAAGTTGTTGAAGTTGAAACTCAAAAGAAGGATGAGGGTTCGTCAGTACTCAAAAAATTAACATGGAGTTTGCAGGTGGAAAAGGAGAATCTTGAATCAAGTAAGCCTTGGTTTTGATTGATGGATTTATAAGAAGAATATGGAGACCATTCGGGGTTAACAAAGTTTGGTATGTGGAACCGGGTAATTCATAGTTAAACTTAAATCTAGTGAAGTTATGGACGGAGTCCTAGAAAAAGATTTTGTCACAATGGCTAATAAACCGGTTGTAATTAAGAAATGGGAATCTGATGTGAATTTTCATGAAAAATTAGGGGGCTAGTTTGGGTGCAATTACCTGGTCTTCCTGTTAAATATTGATGTCCTGAACTGCTAAGTAGGTTGGTTAGCCCTCTTAGTAAACCACTGAAAATGAATAGAGCAACCAGTGAAGTTGACAGGCTGGGTTTTTCTAGAATTAAAATTGAGATGGAGATCGAAGACATAATTCCAAATAAAATACCTGAAAATAAATTTATATGTCATTAATTGGTTGAGTGTGAATGGAAACCTGTTCTTTGTAGAAATTGTGAAATGTATGGCCATGTTAAGTGTGAATGTAAGAAATTTGTCCAGAAGGTTCTCAAACAGGTTTATATACCTAAAAAGCATAATGAAGTGCTTACTGCGAATGCAGGGAAGATTCCTGTAGGAAAACCAGTAGATATTAACAATGGTAATCAGGGGAAAGCTTGGAAAATTGTCAAAGGGGATACTGCAAGTAGCTCAGAGACCTTTGAATATGTTAATAGAGGACAAAATATTGGTGTCTCGGATGCTCAAGGTGGAAACAAAGATAGTATTGTTGAAACTGTGAGTAATTCAAGACCTGTTAAACCTAAAAATGGGAGATATGGAGAAGAACAAGTGGGGGCTTTGTGTTATAGGTGAGAAATTATAGATTGTTGACTAAAGTTCCAAATGTTGAAATATGACGTGATCTTTTGGAACGTGGGGGATTAAATGGAGAACTGAAACAGAGAAGAATCAGGGAGTTTTGTTGGGAAAATAATGTGGGATTGGTAGGTATATTGGAAACAAAATGAAAAGTGAGCTTGAAACCAAGGTTATGGAGAATATGAGAATGGGAATGAAAGTAATCACAAATGGCTTATTTAGTGGAAGGAGTAGATATGGTGTTTCAAGGATGAAAGAAGTTATGAGGTGAGTTTAGTGAAAATGCAGGAGCAATTGTTGCACTTGGAGATCAAAGCTATTGGGAAGGATTTTCATAGGTATATTACTATAATATATGGATGGAACCTAAAGAAGTATAGAGAAACAATGTGGAAAGAGTTGAAAGATTTTAACTGTCAAAATTTACCCTGGCTGATAGCAGGTGCTTCAATGCAATTTTGGAGTTCAATGATAAACTGGGTGGTGGTGACATTACTGCACCAGATCTGAAGGATATGAAGGATTTAATATAGAAACTTGATCTTGTTCAGATGAGAACCTATGGTTTACATTTCACCAGGTCCAACAGGAGGAATGGTAATCCGTTTTAATCTGGGTAGAACCTTGGTCAATCAAAGCTAGGTAGACAAAAATCCAGAAGTTAAGTGTGTAGTTCAATCATCTGGGATTTCTGACCATTTTCCACTGCACATACAGTTCTAGAATAGTGTGATTGCAAGAAGGAATTTCAAATTCTTTAATATTTGGAAAAACTCTGTAGAGTTCAGTGCAGCTGTGAAGAAGATTTGGGGTAAATGTATTTATCCAAGTATGAAGGGTCTGTATCAGAACTTGCTGATGCTGCAGGGACCACTGAAGAAAATAAATATGGGAGAATTCATCAATATAAAAGGAGAGGGTTGAAGATGCTCAGTCAATTTGGGAAGCAGCAGTGAACTTGCTATGTAACTCCCCTGGTGATGAAAATGCTCAGATAAAAGAGAAGGAAGCAAGAATAGATATTGAGAAACTTAGTCTAGTTGAGTTTCAGTTTTTGAAACATAAATCTAAGCTTGATTGGTACCAAAAGGGTGATAGGCCATCAAAGATATTTTATAATCAGATCAAGTTCAGGAAAAATGGGAATCAAATTCCGGGCCTGAATGTGAAGGGTGAAATGGTGTATGAAATGGATGTCATTGAAAAACATTTGGTGGAATTATTTACAGACCAATTAGGGGGATCAGTAAGACCTATTGGGAGAATTGAGGAAGAGGTAATGAAAATGGGCACAACTCTGGGAATTGAACAGCAGGCCAAACTGATTCAGCCTCTTTATGAGAAGGAGATTTATGACACTTTGAAGTCCATCAACCCATGTAAGAGCCATGGTGCTGATTTATATAAGTCACGTTTTCAAGGAGGCTTGGGACCAGATTGGGGAGCATGTTTGTCAAGAAATTAGAGAATTCTTTGAAGGGAAACCCATGTCAGCTGAGCTCTATAAGTCAGTGGTTTATCTAATCCCAAAAATTGAGCAACCTCAAGAAGTTATTGGTTTCAGGCCTATAACTTGTTGTTCCGCCATCTACAAACTGATCTCCAAGCTACTTTGTAGGAATATGTCTGGTGTGCTTCCTGATATAGTTACCTGAACCAGGGTGCTTTTTTGAAGGGGAGAAGCATCACTCATAATCTATTGCTAGCTCGGGAACTAATATCACAGTATAATTCTGAAGGTACCTATGCCGATAGTTGTTTACTGTATGTAAATACTAAAAAAACCTTTGACTCTATTGAATGGTCTTTTTTATTTGATCTATTGTATGCATTGAAATTTCCTAAACTATTTATTGGCTGGATTAAATTTTGTCTCAGATGTATTTTTTTAGTCTATCTATAAATGGTAAATGTTCTGAGGAAATGGTGGGCAAGCAGGGTGATCCATTGTCCCCTCTCAAGTTTGTCTTAGTTATGGAACATCTATCCAGGATGATTGGTTCAACTTTTAAGATGAAAACTATTGGCTATCATCAAAGGGGCAAGAAAGTCAATATACATAGTCTTCTCTTTGCAGATGATTTGTTGGTGTTCTGTAAGGCTGATAAACAATCTATTGAGGGAATGATGTTATGTCTGGATAGATTCAGGGAGGTTTCAGGTTTGCAAGTGAACTCTAAGAAATCTCAAGTATTTTTTATTAGAAGGAATTCTGTGGAGCAGCAAATTTAGGAATCCCTTTGAATCCTACTAGATGGAGAGTTGGAACTTGTCAAATGTTAACTGATAAAAAATTTAGCAGGATAAAAATTTAGAGTACTAGGAATATTTCTCATGCAGGTAAGATATAGCTGATTAATGGGATATTGTTATGTATAAGTGGTTATTGGTCTAACTCTTTTCAGCTCCTTGAAAGTGTGCACCAAGAGATAACCAAAATTTGCAGAAACATTCACTGGGGGATGCAAGACACCATAAAGTTTGTTCATGTGGCTTGGGATAGCCTTTGTTTCTCTAAAAAATATGGTGGTTTGGGAATTAGAACGTGCTTTTAACACTGTTACATTTATCCTTACTAAAACGTGCTTTTAATACTATTATATTTATCCTTACTAAAACGTGCTTTTAACATTGATTTTGTGTCAATGCTCCATTTCAGATTGCCAATCACCAATCTAGGTTAAATTTATTGTGTCTGGTCCTTTCAAATTACAAAAAAAATGTCATTTGATTTAATATTCATAGATAATACCTCTACATAATTTTTTATCATTAACAATTTAAAACTATGGTATTCAATATAACTGTACCATTTTATTATTTGGACACCACTAAACTAAAATAGTAATTTGAACAAGTGACACCACTTAAGTTGTACTTTTTGATTATATGTGATTAGGGATGGCAGTGAAACGAGTTTTGGTAGAGTTTCGCCCCGCATTGCTCCAATGGGGTGGGTATGGATGTAGTTTTATTGGGGACGGGCGAGTATGGATATGAAAGTCATACCCGTCATGGGTAGTGGATCGGGCGTGGATATTAGTTCACATATACCCGCTAATTTAATATAAATAAATTATTATATACTCATATTGCACATATTTTACCTATAATATTTTCATGTAAACTCATTTATTAATTTTAATATAAATTTTCTATAAAAAATTGATTTTTATCTATTTTCGGAGATACAAGTGGGATGAATACAATGGTAAGAAGTGGTTAGGAAAACCCAAGTGGTAATGGGGTAAATATGAATTTTGTATAATACCCGATCAGGCTGGATAAATTTTAAAGTTTATCTGTTGTGGATAATATGATGGATCTGGGCATAAAAAATTTAGATGAACATGAACATGGAGGTATTATAATCCACACACGCACAGAGACACACACTTGCACATGCGCACATACATGCACACGCACACGCACACGCACACACAGACACATACACACCCACCCACACACCCATACGAGCGCACACACACTCACACAAGCGCACGCGCGCACACACCCACACCCACAGACACACGAACAGACACATAACCCCCCCCCCACACACACACAGACACACACTCACACCCACACACATGCATGCGCACATAGACACACACACACACACCGCGCGCGCACACAGACACACCATGCACACACACACTTTGGAAAAGTACAACCTACATGGCTCTTTGCCTGTAGTTGTCCTGAGGGTGGTTCGATAGGACAATAGAGTGCTCACTAGTTCTTCCTCACATTCCGCTTTTTCCTGGCCTAGCATTTTCTTTAGTCCTTGCAATATGGTTTTGTTCGTTACTTCCGTCTGTCCATTCGCCTGTGAATGGGCCAAAGACGTGAACTGCTACCTTATGTTGATCTTTGCTTGGATGGATTTGAATGACTCGTAGATGAACTACTTTCCATTATCAATGAAAATGACCTAGGGAATGCTAAACTTGCAAACAATATACCTCCAAGAAAAATTCATGTTCCTCTTCCCTGCCATAGTGGCTAAGGCCTGGGATTCCACCCACTT
Source organism: Rubia tinctorum (assembly GCA_032355605.1). NCBI lineage: Eukaryota > Viridiplantae > Streptophyta > Magnoliopsida > Gentianales > Rubiaceae > Rubia > Rubia tinctorum. Next base: position 8,227 of record JAULKM010036148.1, read on the forward strand.
GGTGAAGGAATCCATGGCCACTAGTAGGAATCTCTTCTTCCTCACTGCCTCCAGAAATGGCCCAATTATATATATATATATATATATATATATATGCCTCACTTAGCAAAAGGCCATGGTGACCTAATGCTCGACATCTCTTCAGCTGGAGCCCTTGGCACGATGGCGTGGATTTGGCCTCTATGAAAACCTCTAACAATCTTTTCTACTTCGGCCTTCATAGTTGGCCAGTAGTATCAGCCCTGATAGCTTGCAGCGCTACAATTCTGGCTTCCTAGTGGCTTCCAACACTCCCTTCATGTACATCTCAGAGTACGGTCTTAGCCTGACTTGGCTCTGCACACCTCAACCCATGGGTCTAGAAAATGCTTTTATATAACACCCCATTTTTATTGCATACCCCAGTGCATTCCTTTTGATTGTTTTCACCTTTCTTTCCTTGGCTGACAATGTTCCATTCTCTATGAAAAAATGTCACCGGTGTTGTCTAGCTCTTCATCAAGTGTTTCGCGCCGACCTGTTCATCTTTTAACATCTCACTCGGCTTTTCCACCAGGAATTCTATGGTTAAGTGAGAGTGAGTTGAGGACTTGAGCTTGCTCAGGGCGTGGCTCGAGTGTTTTGTGAAAAGGGGAGGCGTAGTAGAAGTTTTTTAGTTGTTGCATCTATTGGGGTTTGAAAGTTTGTTCTGCTAACAAGTTCTTTCCGGATTGAGCTTGTTATGTTTAATATATCCTTTCCTGATTGGATTTATTCTGGTTGGTGGTATTTGGGTACCTCTGTTACGTCTTTCTGGTATTTCTCCCGTGCATCTGTAGCTATCTGGTACACCTGGAATGACCATTGTGCATCTGGTATATTGGCACAATTATTGTGTTGTCAGATTCGTCCGTCTACATCTTACTCTTATTCGGTTTTGGATTTTAAATCAAGAGGGGAATTGTTGGGTATCTCTTCAAATTCCAAACAATGGTTAATTAATGAGAATTGAAGAATTTTCATTCCTGAATGTGCATGTCAACGGATGGTTCAATAATTGGAAATTCCAAGAGTTAGATAAATGAATTAGAAAACTCTGGAACTACACTTGACCTCTTATAAATAGAGGGAGAGTCGGAGTGTTAGGGGGTGAGTTTTGTAGACATCTGTTATGGTCTTAAAATCACCCCCTCTGAGTATGTATTATGTTTAACCCAACGTGTATGGTAATTAAATATAAGTTTGTTCATGGAGGTAACCAATACGTTTGGTGAACCACGTTAAATATGTATTTTCTTTTCAAGTTCGCTTTCTTTTTGTTATCTTGATTCAGCGCAAAGGAAGTTATTTCCCAAAGCGATCTGTTTAACGCATTAACTCATTTAACCTTAACCATTATCTAAACTATTAATTTTACAGTTTGACTAGTTACATGATCAAGCTTAATCAGATCAACAAATTTGACCCGCTAATCCCTTCAACGTCAACCCTTACTCGTTAACATTATGGGATCATCGAGTCGGGTTGAAATTTTACCACTGAGGAGAAATGTGATTGAACGATTTTTTACCCATTTATTTTTGTTTAAATATGAAAATTATGGCACTCCCTTCATCCTAACTATATTTGCATTGCAATCATTATCATTCAGTTCAAGAAACATGTTGAACCGTTAATAGGCTTACCAACGTATAATAACGGCAAATAAAAAGTTGATATATAAAAACTAATTGTTATAATGATTTCAACAATATCATATGTAAGAATATTATTGTGAAAAAATCTTGTGTGAGATCGTCTCAAAGCGAGACCGAGGATTAATGTGCAATATTTATGAAATTTAATTTGAGATGAGGTTACAAATATAATTTGAGAAATTTGGGGGAGGAATGAGCAATCTGGGTGCAAATGCCATTTCTTGGGGTGATTAGCATAAATAATTGGGAAATTAATGATTCTGAGTCATAAGAATCTCGCGGGTCAAGAATCTGAGTAGAAAAATCTCGCGAGTCAATTTTACTCCCCTTTTCCATGCAATACGCACCTTTTTATTACCGGACTTGATGTTTTATTTCCAATAATTGATGTTTCAATCAAATCTTGTGATGTTATGCGACAAGTCATTCTTTATACTAAAATCATGTGTTTAAAGTTGAATCTTGATCTTTTATTTTAAATCTTATGTTTGTATGTTGAATTTTTCACAGTTTACCTATTCTAGCACTAGTTTGTGATATTTTACATTTTGATTTTAAAATTTTAATTTATACTTTCATTATGATTGATGTATTTATTTTTCAACCTATCATTTTAAAAGTTAATAGTGAAGTTTATTTTTATTTACTAATAGATTTTTATTTAATGTATATATTGATGTTTCAATAGTGTGAATTTTTTTAAAAATTTCATATTGATGATTTATTTTTTAATATTAGTTTCACATTTTTATGTGAAACTTGATGTTTTAAAATTATTGTGTACTTAAGTATTTAATTTTATATGTTTTTGGTGTATTGATTTGATATTTAGCAATTCTATAATATATGTGTATTACAGTGTTTTTATTTGATATTTTTTATCTATTATAATTGTTTATGCATTTTAGTATATTTATTTGATGTTGAACTATTGTAATTTGATGTGTATTTTTAGTATTATAATTTGATTTTTAATTATTTTAATGTCATGGTATTTTTTAAAAATTCACATTATTTATATAAAAAATATTTTGATGATTATTTTATTATATTTGATGTTTGATTATTTTGATTTGATGTTTGATTTTTTAAAAATTTTGTATGATTTACAATCTATATAATTTGATGTTTGATGTTTAATTATTTTCATTTAATGTTAATTTTTTAGTATTTTTTCATGATTTTAATTAATTTTATTTAAAATATATGTCTAATTATTTTAATTTGATGTTTGATTGTTTTACAATTTTTGTATGATTTTTAATTTAACTCATTTGATGTGTTATGTTTGAAGTTTAATTACTTTGACTTGATATTGGATTCTTTTAGTATTTTTGCATGATTTTAAATTTGTTTCATGTTTGAAGTTCAATTATTTTGATTTAATATTGAATTTTGATGTTTTAAGTTTTTTGCATTATTTTTAATTAATTTAATTTGATATTTAAATCCCAAAGAAAATGAGAATGTTTTGGCCCAAAATAACAATTGGACAATTGTAAAGTCCAATAGATTTCTACCTGAATTAAAACCCTAGCCGAATTGAAATCGACCACAGCGGCTATTACTAATTTTCCGGCGACCTTGGGCTCGTCTTCGTCAGAGCCGGACTTGTTCTCGTCATCGGGGTTCTCGTGAAGATAGAAGACTACTCAAGGTTCCACAGAATGTTCCCTATCGAAGGTAATCGATCACGTGATCTTAGAGGGGTTTTTGAGCCGTCTCGATGATTTTGTTGAGGCACTCCATCGAGATCTTTATTTTCAGATGATGATCAACGATGTTTTCAAGGGCTCCTTTTCAAATTTTGGAACAAGCAGGAGCGAGAAACTCTACCTGTTTCGAGCGACGAAGACGACGATGATCGGCCTGATGACGAGCGACGGTGAAGGCGGATTCGTTGAGGAACATGGTGGATTTCTGTTGTTCTCCAAAATTTTGCATATTAGTCCCTTAGGATTTACTCTTCTTCAAAAACGTACCCCAAACGAAAAATATTGTTAAATTGACCCCAAATTCTAAATACGGAGTATTCTATTCTACACATATCTTATTTTATAACTAATCTCTTGTCTCACCATGAAACGGTCTCGCAGGAGATGAGCTCTATTATTGTTTATATATCTATTCAAATATGCGGTCAAATTTTGATAATGAATAATGTAAGAAAAGCATAAGTGCAAATAGAGTTGGTACGGAGTGATTACACTTCATAAATTTACGGTACCACATGTATATTTACATTTGTTTCTACAAAACTATGTGATGCTCCTAACATAAACATACTGTTGTTTCAGTTGAGAAACCCAGTTCTAAGGCAGGTAATCTGCTATTCACATGATGAAATGTGATTCATGTGCAAACACAAAATTAGCAAACCTGGAGAATTTACCAAGAGTTGGGCTACAGTAAACAGTGAAGGATGCAGTTAGGGGAGTGCGCATTTCTGAAATGCGTACTCAGTGTTTTATATTGATTATACCGGTGACATGCATAACGCGCATTACCATAATGCGTGTTTTGACTCTAACCCTTTTTTCCTTGTCTTCATCTCCTGCTATTCATTTCTCTGTTATTCACTTCCGCCTGGCATCTCCATTTTCCTTCTTCTTCACCGTATTTTTCTTCTTCTGCGTTTCCGGCCGTATCTTCAACGCCATTGTCGTCCCTTGATGTTCTTCTTCCCGATCGGCTAGTTCTACCTCCGGCCCGGCAGCGAGAGTATCGTCATTGTCCCCTCCGTTTTGGTGACCGGAGTCCGAAGAAGCTAAGGTTTGTTCGATTCTTGCATCTGGGTTATGTAGAATCATTTTTGTGAATGTTGTGCCTGATTTTTTAGCCTGATTTTTGCTTGGCCCAGGAGTTGGCCGCGTGTAGCGTACACGCGCCGAGGAACTGGTTGCGCGTAGCTACATTCGCCACCGCAACAAGCCGCGCGTGACCTGGACGCTGAATGACCAACTGAAGCTTCTGCCCGGGGAATGCATTTGTATTGTTGAGGTATTCTTTTTCATTTATATTATAATTTTTGAAGAACGAAAATTGTTGATTAGGCAAGTGTGAAGTACATGTAATTTACTGTAGTGAACGATGTTGTTGAATGCCCAATTTTCTGGAAATGTATTGTTTGATGAAAAGAAATATTTACGAAATTATTTGACTTTTTTGTGGATATTATATGATTTTTGGTAGAATTTATATGATCATTTTGTGTGGATATTATATGACTTTTTTGTGTGGATATTATATGAACATTTAATATTTACGAATGTTAATGTTGGTGTGGAATGTACGGTAATTAAAAATTGTTGTTGGATATCATTTTCATGTGTTCTTATATTTTAATTTGTACCTGTTTAGGGAAAAGTTGGTGCACAATATAGTTGAATTGTTACTATGTCCTGGAGGTATACATCTTCTGTGTTGAAGGTATGTTTTACTTTAAGGACACACAATTTAGACATATTACATGTACAATTGTTTTTTGTAGTATGGAGTATGTTATCTTGTAATGCATC
>JAULKM010036167.1:0-13419 GCA_032355605.1 Rubia tinctorum
CAAATGCTTGGTAATCAACACTTTTTAAGCTTCTTTGGCACAGCAAAACCAATCCCTGTTTCATCGGTGAAAATGTACGTGCTTTATCTGAGACACTGCGTCAAACATTGCACGGGCATGAACAAACACTAGCAAATTAAAGTAATATAAAACGAAAACGGTGAATCCAAGTGCTGGGGGTGTGAGATTGGGGTTCAGCCAAACTGCAGCAATCTCGCTTTGATTATCAGAGCAGGGAGGTCTACCAAAGCTTTCCACTACAGCAATCCAGTTCAGCGTAGAGATAGGGAGGGAAGAGGAGCTGTACATGTGGGAGTAGGAGAGCTTTGAATCATTGACAAGCGGGATTCCCCACCGTGTTTTACACCCATCAACTAGTCGAGGTAAAAGTCTTTGAGAAGGTCCGTGGCTTACCGTTAACGTATGAAAGTTAACTGGTTTTTGGGCAAATCTAAATACAGGTTAGGAATTTTTAAATACAGATAAAATTAATGAATAGTTTATAATATTATCCCTCTTATCCGCACTTAGGAGTTTTGAACCTGGATTTAAAAATTATTTCTAACTATTTAATTTGAGTCCTAAATAAATTTAATTCTTAAAATATTTCTCAGTAATCTCTCATAATTTTATCATCTCATAATTTTATCCATGCCTATTCTGCACCAATTCCACTTGAAGCCCCTGCAATCAAATCATACATCACGAATTTCAATTAAACATATACTTCAGTACAAGCCATAAAATTCTGTTCCACTCCAATTGAATTTCGAATTTTTTTCACGATTAAACACAATCTAGAACAAAACTCTCAGGGGAAATCCTAAAAAGCATAATAGAGCACCAAAAAATTGAGGAAAAAAAGGTGGTGGCAAGCTTGAAATCTCTCAACCTGTGACAATTGCAGTGAGGCCAGAGCCATCGACGCCATGAGTCACTATAATCTGGTGTTTTGATCATTCCTCTTTGTTGCAATTGAGTGCGTTTGGAGTACTGCTCTTGTTCATATGATTTTTTTTATTAAAAAAAGAGTGTTAGGTAGGGAGTAATCCTATTTTTTTGGATCGATATTGAATAAGAATAATGGATGAGGATTGAAGTTAAGTAATTAAAATTTAATTAAGGTTAAAATTAACTAAGGGTAATATAGTAAATTATTCATTAAAAATACCTGCATTTAGGAAATCCCTACCTGTATTTATATTTTTTTCCCACTTAAACATTGTATTTAGGGATATATACCAATATAATCCTACCTACTTGACTAAATACCAATTTAACTTTCAGATAATTTTTAGTGTAAAAACAACCATATCTACTTAATGTAAGTGCTAATATAACCCGACAAAATATATTCCGTCGTTGAATCGTCACTTCCGGTAATTGACCAATCGGAAATGACCAAAATGTCCTTTGGGCCAAATTCGAAATTTTGAAAGACAATTCAACCCCAGTTCAGCCACTTCCAGTGCCGCTAGTCACGACCATCACAGCTTATTCCGCCACCTCCAGTGCTGCTCCCCCACAACCACTGCCACTGAACCTTACCTCTTCCGCCACTCCATTAATCATGGCGCCACTCTGCCACCAGTGTCATTCTTTCTCACTACATCAAAAAAGAACCGAAGGCCACCTGCTCACAACCTCAAAGGGTGGCGCCACCGGCTCGTTGTGGGGAGTTGTGGTATTCGGCGATGGCATTGCACACCAACAACATCGACTATCTTGTTCGTTCGTCGTTCCACACACGCCGTTTTGATCCGCCACCACCTGCTTCTATGCCAACCACCACCCAGTTTTGCCACCATCGTGATGCCCCAAAGCCACCCACCCATGTAGCCACCACAAAACCTTAACCCACCTCGCCCGTAGCCAGTATGCTTGGCCACCATCGCGATACCCTGACGCTACCCACCCCCGATGCCACCGTAAAACCCTAACCCACTTCACCCAATGCCACTCCGCTCAACCACCATCACGACGCCACCCTAATTGAGCAAATCGACAAAGAAGACAAAGCAGCAAATCGAAGAAGAATCGAAGCAGCAAATCGATGGCACTTCGATTGAGCAAATTGAAGAAGAAGACAAAGCAGCAACTCAAAGAAGAATCTAAGCAGCAAATCGAAGAAGAAGGAAAAGACGAGCTCCAAATCGAAGAAGAAACGAGGGGGGTATATTTGTAATTTTAAATTATTTTCAGTTATATATTTTTTCCATAGGGACAAAAGTGTCTTTTCATTTAATTCTGGCTAAACATTATCGGAATGGGTATATTTGCACTTACATAAACTATTTAGGGTTATATTTGCACTTTCAATTATCAAAAAGTTATATCGGCACTTATGTGAAGCAGGCAGGGTTATAAAAAAACTTTTATCTTGTATCTATTATTCGCAAAGTCTAAGAAATAATATCTTTCAAGAGGTATATGAAAAATGGGGTTGAACTATAATTATAGAATGGTAAAAGGTTTTAGTTGCAATATTGAAATTTTAATATATAATTTAATGTTTAACTTTCTAAACTTTAATGTATAATTTAATAAAGAGTCCGTCTCTTGAAAGACAGTATTTCCATGAGTTGTGGAAAAATCAATTTTGAACTGTAAATAAGAAAAAATCAAGATAAAAATTTTAGGTTGTATTAATCAGGTCATAAACTTATAAGAGAAAAACTCCTATGAGACTGTCTCACTATAACAAATGGTGAGACGAGTGACCATGTTACAATTAATAACAATGGAGCTGAAAATTGGGATTTGATTGTAAAATAGGAAAATGACTGGAAAGGGGAAAAATCTAAGTTATAACAAATATGGGTCAAACCCAAATTTCTCTCTCCTCCTAAAATAACTATCAGATTCTCTTTCCTCCCAAAAATCAAGGAATTTCATTCATTACCAAACTCAATCTAAATCAGAGCTACTAAACATCGGATTCAATATCTCAAATCAGCAACCAAAGCTCTGCAAATCGGCGGTTCAGATTTGTGTTCGACCTCAAAAATTAGTTTCTGCAAATTTTGTCGCAAATCTGAAGAGGTCAAATTTTAGCTTCGAAACTGGTGATTTTTGTGACAGAATGATCAAACGAGAGCAGATTTGGTAGTTTCTACAATTTGCGAAGGTGAAATAATCGAAGTAATATAATTTTTAAGGTTAAAAATCCAAATTGTATGGTTGAAATCTCAATTATGTGAAATTGACGATTGAAATCTATGATCCAAGGTGTTTTTGTTATAAACTTTGGGAAATGAAGCAATTCAAGGCAATGAAATTGTTGTGTACGAGGCAGATAGCAGCGAAGATGTTCAATATGAAAATTCAACAAGTTTACATCCATATTTGGTTTTGATTGCGTATATACAATTAAACGCATGAACAAATTGCATGAACACATGAAGTAAATGTTTTTATATTGTGGAAATAATTTAGCCAGATCTAAAATTCAGTTATATGCATGTTGTGAAAAAAATTTAGGTGTATTTTAATTTGTTGAAACGTACGAAGTAATATGATGAACAATGGATGTAACTGCATGAACATATGAAGTAACATGATATTATTCTGATGGATAATTTGCCAAAGTCTAAAATTTGCATATATGCAATTTGTTGAGAAAATTTAAGTGTTTTTTATTTGCTGAAATATATGAAGTAATATGATGATCACCGGATGTAACTGCATGAACACATGAATTAACGTGATATTATTATAAGGATAATTCCCCAATGTTTGAAATTTGGATATATGCAATTTGTTGGGAAAATTTAGGTGTTTTAAAATTTGTTAAAACCTATGAAGTAATATGATGAACACTGTATATAAGTGCATGAACACTGGATATAAGTGCATGAACACATGAAGTAACATGATATTATTCTAATGGATAATTTCCCAAGGTGTGAAATTTGGTTGTACGCAATTTGTTGGGAAAATGTAGGTATGTTAAATTTTCTGGAACATATAAAGTGACATAGTAAATAAATGATGTAATTGTATTAACACATTAAGTAAAAAAAAGAATGAACTGTGTTAGATGATTCATCAATATCTAGAATTCAATTGCATGCATTTTGTTCAGAATATTTTGATGTTTTAAATTTACTTGAGCCCAAGAAGTAATTTGTTGAATACATGATTAAACTCAATAAATACATGATGTATTGTGTGATGAAGAAGGTATGAAATTTAATTAGTTGGATTTTTTTTCAAAAATATTTTGGTAGTATACCTCTCTGTACATATTTATCAATGACTAAATAACTGTTTATGAAGGCCGAACTAAATTGTATAATACAAACTAACCAAAAAAATAGATGATGTAATGAGTTACTGAAAGGATACATATTTGCATGACAATATTTTGACACTAATTTGAGCGACTTATCAAAAGATGATGTCACATATTGCTTTACAGGTTTGAGCGACCAATCGAAATATGGGTATTTACAAGTTTGATCCAAGGTTTTCCCCACTTAAGAGAAGAAGTTATCAAAATCTCTTTCCAATAAAAAAAGAAAAGAACATATGTGTATAATAAAAATCACGAGCACGAAGACCAAGTATTTCACATGCAAAATTACAGTTGTTCTCATACATGGAAGAGGAAGAGAGAGCTAACACACGCGTCACCTACAGGACTAGTGCCGGAATTTTTAAAAAAACAGAAGAATTTCAAGGGTTCTTGACATGCTTCTTGTGTCTATAAATTGGGAATAACATATTTCCAAGAATACATAAGAAGTAATGTGTTAAAGCTTAAAACCTTCCTCAACCACAATCAAAGCAACCATTATAAGTCTAATTCTCTCCCAACTGCTCAAACCCTAAATAGTTCCCCTAAAATCTCCGCTCCCAATCTTTTTCAAATCAAGATGTATAATGGTTTTCTCCCAAACTCTGATCCGTAGGGGTCTATAGATCACATACAGAACCATTTGCATAGCTCCGAGGAACAAGATGATGAAGGAATTTGATCAGAACTCAGGGATTAATCCATTCGGGGGTGCAACTTTTATAATTTCAAGGCGTAGCAGCTATCTGAAGATTTCAGAAAACCATGCGCCATTTCAGGAGCAGACTATTCACTTCAGGCTATTGGCGTACTGGGTAGATGATATGGAGTTTTCAAATCACAAGTTTAAAGTGTATTTTAGGAATAATTGTGGTCCTAAGGTGTTGATCGTCCATTGACACCACAATTTTTTAGTTCTGGGATTTGAGACGGAAGTTGAGATGCTAGCCAATTTGCATAATGGCACCTACACTATTGATGGAGGACTTTTGTGTCTTAGGAGTTGGATAGAGGCATACCATTTAGCAAGTATTCAAGTTACCAAGATCTTGGTTTGGATTCGGTTATTTAATCTCTCCACTGACCTAATTACAGAATTGGTAGGTGTGATAGGAGATGTAGACAGAGTTAATGTGTCATCATTTCATCCTAATACGAATTCACAATATCTAAAGGCAAGAATTTGGATCGATCTTGCTAAATCGTTGATTCCATGGTTCTTGGCCCAAATGCAGGATGATCATCAATACTAGGTTTTGTGTGCTTATAATAATATGATGAAGTTATGCAAAAGGTGTGGAATCATTGATCATCCATCTGCAAGATGTGATTGGATGGATGGCTATGACTTAGAAAAATTTGTTAATGAAGCAATGATGAGCCATTTTGGAGTTCGTGGGATGGACATTGTGATAGATGAAGGGGCTTACATGTGCACGGATGACATCAGAACTCGTACATAACATTCCGAGTAATGGATTCTAGGATGCCAGTGGGATTCATTGATGAGAAGTGGAACACTTATCATGCAGATGCTTAAGCGATTAAGAATGGCTTCCGCTTCATTGTTACTATTGATGAATGTCTTTAGTTACTAATATTGTTTCACAAGGTGGGTGTTGGGCTTATACTCAAGATGCGGGGAATTATAATCTTCAGAACCAATTCAATTAAAATACAGGAACTAGCAATTTCTTTCATGGAGAATCCCCCGTAAAAGAAGGAGCCTTAGGTTTTTCGAAAATTGGAGCAACATTAGGCCTCAATTTAGCATCTGATATCCTCTTGCAATAGGTAAATAAAGGTTAAAATGGATATACTAGAGGTATTTTCATTCAATAACTGGAGGTATTTTCATTCAATTCCCCATACTCAGCCCCCAGTTTCTGTTAATCTGCATGAAGCACTTTCTACTTGTAATGCGATTCAAGAGGATGACCTTCTTAATTCCCTTGTAAATGCTTCAAATCGGAACATGGGACAACCAAGTCAGGTTGATTATCAGTCACTTTAGGTGGAGACAAGTTCTCTGATGAACAATTTCCAAGCTCAGCTCCCTGTGATGGTGGATACAACAATGGTCAATACAAATACCTCAATGGAAGTCTCTCTAAATAATAATTGTAAATTATCTCTTATTCAAAGGGCATTGAATTTTATTAATGGGGATTTACCCCTACTTCTACCAATGCCAGTTTCAGCACATGCAGGTTTAAAAGAGGCTTTTCGATTGTTGGTCAAAAAAATAGAGTGGGTCGAAGAAGAGGAAAATGGCTGAATAATCGAGGAAAGGGAAAGAAATATAGACAATTTCAAAGAAAATGAAGAAAGCCAAGATGGAAAAGAAATTGGGAAAGAAGAGGCACCCTATGCGAGTTCATGAGGAGAATCATCTTGTGAAGAAAATGAAAAGAATAGAATTAGAGCTTTTGATTTTCAAAGCAAGACAGGGAGCCAAAGCTAACTAAGGTATAGATAAGAGTAAACTTCCTACACTGCCAATCCATGAAGAGGATGCAACACAAGCTCACTAGCCCGTCTCAGAACCACAGAAGGAGATCATCCAAATTGAAGATGAATCTTTCCAGCTACCTGATGATACTCATCTTTAAGCACTCAAAGAACTTGTAGCATGTCTTTCTAAGGGGCTTGCGGTGGTTGTCCCAAAACAATCACCCCAGTAACCATGAGGCTATTAAGCTAGAATTGCAGGGGTTTCAGTTGGCCCTTGCCAAGAAACTACTTGAATAGGCTACTTAAATTACATAAGCCGGTAATTCTTTTTCTGATGGAAATCAAAATTTCAATAGAAAAATTGGATTCTTGGATGCAATCTTCTTATTTTAGGCATTGTTTTTATGTTAATCAAGTAGGGATATTAGGGGTTCTAGCTCCTTTTTGGGTAGATAAGATAGAGCTAGAAATTGTGGGAAGTAACTCAAATATGATAGTTAGTATAGTTAGGGATCAATGGCATGATCCTTGGGTTTCTGCTTTTGTATATGGCTGCCCTGATCGATCAAGAAGACAACAAGTTTGGGATGTATTAACCTCTTATCAAGTATGTTTTAATTATCCACTGGTTTGTCTAGGATATTGGAACCAAGTGGCTTCTAATGTAGATAAATTCGGAGGGGCTACTATATCTCATTGAGATGGTGTTTCATTTCAATCCTGTTTAAGTACTCTCCAAATTTCAGAAATTGGACAGGAAGGAGCTTGGTTTACATGGAGTAATGGCAGGAAGGATTCTTATATGATTCTGGAAAGACTCGATAGGGTTTGTGTCTAAACCTTGGTTGGAAAAATTTCCCCAAGCTCTGATAATAAATTTACCAATTGCTATTTCTGATCACGGAGCATTGCTGCTAGATTGCATGGGAGAAACTAGGAAGAGGAAATATATCAAGCGATATGAAGATTTTTGGGCCAGAGATCCGGTAATGCAAGATATTGTGATGAAGGTATGGCGACTAGCTTTGTATCAGTTCAATGGACAAGCAGTATTGGATTAGCTACATTGTTTTCTAATTGGCTGAGGTGACAATGTCACATTTCTCCAACTTGCATAGGCAATCATATGGGAATTTAGATGGAAGTATTAGTGTTCTGGAATCTCAGTTGAAACAGGTTATTGAAAAGGATTATGATCAGGAGCGTAAACATCTGAGAATCCAATTGAGAAATGAACTGATCAAGCTGGTCCAATACTAATCCGAATATTGGCATCAAAGAGCAAAAATCAAGTGGGAAAAGTTTGGTGATTCAAATTCAAAGTATTTCCACAAATGGGCTACAAGGAAGTCTTTGGAAAAATTAATTGTTGAAATAAAAACCAAGGAAAGTAGATGGATTTCTTCTCCAAGCCAAATTCAGGGAGAAGTGATTAAGCAATTGAGGAATATCTATACTCAAAAGGATACCTATCTCTATATGCTTTCTCATCACTGCTCTTCTCAAAAAAATTGAACTGCATACCTTTCAAATTATCTGAAACAAGCAAGCAGATATTGGAAAATCCTTTCACTGAGCAAGATTTATGGAGGGCATTAAAAGACATAAAGTCTTGGTCCTCTCCTGAAATGGATGGATTTCTCCCTGGCTTCTATCAAAAGTATTGGAACAACATCAATGATCCTCTTCTAGAATGCCTGGTTGGAATTCAAACATGGCAATTGATAAGCAGGGAGTGGAATGAGACTGTGATAATTTTCATTCCTAAAGTAAGGAATCCAACATATGCAAGGGATTAAAGGACTATCTGTTTTGGTAAAGTTCAATATAATATTTTTTTTCTAAGCTCATGCAGGTCAGATTGAAAAAGGTAATTAAGGATTTAATTTTGGAAAACCAAAATGGTTTTGTCTGGAAGGTAAATTAGTGATAGCATTTTGATGGCTCATGAGCTATCACACTTTATACAAAGCAAGGAGAAAGGGAAGATTTCATATGCTACAATTAAACTTGACATGAACAAAGCATGTGAAAGAGTTTCCTGGGAGTTCCTAATGGCATTTTGCAAAAGATGGACTTTTCTCAGAGTTGGCATCATATGATCTCATAGTACATCTCCATAGTTTCTTATACAACAATGATCAATGAAAATATGTCAGAATTTTTCATCCCTATAAGAGGAATGCGGCAAGATGTCCCTTGTCACCTTATCTCTTTATAATTTGTTAGCAAACCCTTTCCTCGGCCTTGGATTATAATCAGTCTCAGTCAGACTTGTGGTTTTCTATAAGTAGAAATGGTATGAAGATTTACCATCTAATGTATGCTGACGACTGCATTATTTTCCTAAAAAAACTCAGAGCAAAACATCACATTCTTGGCATAGAGGTTAGCTTCTTATGCTAAGTTATTTGGTCACCGTATAAGTTTAAAAGAATCATCCTTTTTTCCTTTTCTCCTAATACTCCATATTGGTGGAGATCTTGGGCTACTTATGCTTTATACATCCACAAGACGGGCTTGCCTTACAAATATGTAGGGGTCAATTTGCTGAGTTCAGGAGGAAAAAAAGAATGGTTGAAAATATTGTTTCCAATTTGCAGAGAAAAGTTGCTAAATAGAAGTAAGAGGGAATTTCAAACCATGGTAGAATAACATTAGCCAAGTATGCCTTGCAGTCAGTGGTTCTTTATGTTATGTTATGTTAGTGTATAGGCTTCCAAGAACAAATTGTGCTAAGCTCCATGAGATTACAAGATCTTTTATATGGGGTGGGAAATTAGGAAATAGAAAGATACATTGGAAGGATTGGAACTCAATATGTAAGCCAAACTCGAAACGAGGACTTAGTCTCAAGGCGGTGCAAAATATGAATATGGTGTTGTTGGCTAAACAGGCATGGACAGTTTTAACTGATAAAATTTAGTTCTCTTTTTTTGCCTAAATATTCAATCCTGAATCTTCATCAAAGGGAGTCGAAACAATGGGCTTCTTGGGGATGGAAGTCTATGCATTGGGGGAAAATAATATTTCAACGGGATTTAAAGTAGAAGATCAAATCGGGTGAACAAAAAAATCAATCAAGAATGGATTTTTGGAGTTTAGAATTCGTTGGCTCAATCAGGCTCGTTGGCTTCCCACACCAATTTAAAAGTTGCTGATTTAATTGATAGTCAGAGAAATTGGAGATGCAATCTTTTCATAACTATCTTTCCACATCAAATTGCTAGAAATATTTTGCAGATTACACTTCCAAAATATGCAGGAGTATAAGATTCTAGTAAACTGTTCTGGTCAGTAACTAGCATGGGGTTTATGTGGTTAAGGAGCTTATGAGTCAACAACACAACACAAATCCTCAAACATCCAGACAAGTGTCATTTTATGGCTCTAACATGTGGACGAAGCTATGAATAATTAAACTCCCTTAATGATTCAGGTTCATCATATGGAGGATTCTCAAGAAATCAATGCCCATGAATCAAAAACTACAGAAGAAGTGAGTTAAATTAATTCCTACGTGCTCTATTTGTTGGTCACAAAGAAAATCAATTCACCATTTATTCTCACAATGTGAAGTAATCAGAAGAGCATGGAGGTGCATTTGTTGGTTTTGACTTTTCCTCTATTATGTGTTTCCAAGATTGGCTTGCGAACTGGTTAATGAAATCCCCCACATTATCCTTTTACATTATCTAGGAAATATGGAAATATAGAAACTGAATTGTTTGGGTGGCAAAGGAAATGGATTTTCTCAATGGTCAAGTGAGCATTTGGGAGGAAGCTAACATGTTACACCTTTGGTACATGAAGAAACTCTCTTGGGATAGAATTCATGAACTAATAGAGAGCATGATTGAGCAACATCATTGTGTTCATCCTCCCTCTAGTATAATCAGGGATGGGATTATTTTTCTTGTTCTTGGAGATTGCTTGTTTCATCTCTGATGCAGCATTTCAAAAGCATAAATTTACTGCGGGGATAACATAGATTCAAGTTGACAAGTAGAACCTCTGGGAGGTGAAACCAATATCACAAAACTCAGAAATTTGTGCAGCTGCTTCACCTCTTTAAGCAGAATTGCTAGCCATTTTGAAATGATTGGAAATTTCCAAACAACGGGGTTTCATAAAAATTTGGATCGGTACGGATTGTTTAGCTGCGGTCCAAATCTAGGCAAGAAGAATTTTTTTTAATTGGAGGTATAAATAGAGGTAATGGACATTTGGAAGCTCATGAAGTGTTTTTAATCTGTTGTGTTTTATAAATCCACTAGGGCTGATGTTAATTTAGCACATGCACTGGCAAAAAAATGTGTTAACATTTATGTGGTAATGAATGAATATTTTCCTTCAAAATAATGTGGTTATGAGAACATGATGCGAAGCTATTATTTAGGGTAAATTCATCGTTGAAGCCTATGAAGTTTTTCATTATGCGACCTCTCACAATCATCCTTTCACTCGAGTCGAGTACTAGTATTTGCAAAGAAGTGAAAGGAGAATTACAAAGGATAAAAGGAAAGGTATAGAAGGAATAGAAGCCGTGGGGTTAAAACCTAGCCATAGATTCAAGTTTATGCCTTTTGAAGTTGGTGGTATTCAAAATCTAGGAAACACTATTAAGGATCATCTAAACTAAGTGAACAAGTTGCGCGTGAAGGAGATCGAAGGAGGCGATGCTCAGCAAGTAATTGAAAGATTGTAAAAAAATAGTACCGAAGTGGAAGATTTCCTCTTCAGAGTTAAGTTGGATGATTATGGTAGGCAAACAAAATTGTTGAAGAGGGACTCAATGATGAAGGAAGACTATTCCCTATACGGCGATCTAGTGGTATTTGACATAACATACATGTATGGTTTAGATTTCGTAAATACAGTTAAACTCATGAAGTAATGGCATGGACACATGAAGTACTATGATATAATCACGATGTAACTTCATGAACACATGAACTAACGTGATATTATTATGCTGGATAATTCGACAAGGTTTGAAATTTGTCTATATGCATTTTGTTGAGAAAAAATGGATGTTTTTAAATTTGTTAAAACGTATAAAGTAATTTTATGAACACTCGATGTAGCAGAATGAAAACATGAAGTAATGTGATATAGTTTTGCATGATAATTCGCCAAGGTCTAGAATTTGCCTATATGTATGTTATTGAGAAAATTTAGGTGTTTTTAAATTTTCTGAAACGTACAAAGTAACATATTAAATAAATGGTGTACCTGCATTAACACATGAAGTAACATGATCTAAATTTCTTAAATGATTCGTCAACATATAGGACCAACAAATACAACTTGATTTGTGCTCCAATAGTTGGAATGAACAGCCACGACAATAAAGTGGTGTTTGGATGTGTTTCATTGCCGACGAAAAAGCTTTAACCTTCAATGGTTTCTCGATGTTTTCAAAAAAAATCAATGGGTGGTAAAGAGCCAATAACAATATTTTCAGACCAAGATTCAGCCATGGTCAAAACAATCGAAAAGGTGGCCATTCTTAAATTCAATTGATTAGGACTAATTTGGGTTGATATGTTTATGTACTTACCTTCAGTTTTTATTTCATTAGTTCTTGTGTTTGTTCAAAACATCTTATGTATAATTTTAGTTTTGTTTCTCAATAAGAACACATGATTACAGATAACATAATTCAATTACAATTACATTCCATGTTTATGTCTTTAGTTTGTATTTAGTTTGTTTTAGTTCATATGTTTATATATGAATTTGTCCCGAAAAAAAATTATTCATGAAACTTTATAGGTTTTTACAAACACAAGGCATAGGTTGTGCATGTGGCACATTACACAAAATGCCATAGTCATTTGGTGAATTAAATTAGGATGGTCTCTTAAAGGAAGCATTGAACATTTTTTGAAATAATGTAAAACAGAAGATGAATTTGAAATAACATGGAACAATATGATCAAGTGGTGTGTCCATTTTATACGGTTATTTGGAGACTTTTTGGATTCAATTTTGTAACTTTTGTACTCTATATGTGGTATTTTTCCTTGAAATTCTCTAAGATGAGTTAAGAGCGACTTTACGTTTTTATTACTCTTCTAAGGAATTTTGTGTGACAAGCCAAATATGGGAATACTTTGAAGACTTCGAAAACTATCTTTGATGATTTGAAGACCATGAAGACTATATTTTGAAGACAGTGAAGACCTTGAAGACTCGAAGAAGGGAAGATGAGACAACTAAAATTAGGCCAAGAAAGAAGACAACATTTGAGGACAGAGTACTCTGACCGTCGCGAGTCGCGACTAATGTGTCGTGAGTCATGACAGTACTCTGCCCATTGCGAGTCACGACAAAATATGTCACAAGTCACGATGGTCCAGATCTACTTTTTGGACTTTTTGTACTATAAATACTCTCTTATCTTCCCCTTTTTCCAGAACCCCTTCTTCCCCAATTTTATCCAGAAACCCCTAGTTTTCTTCTTCTTCTTTTCTTAGTTTGTAGATTAGTTATATGCTTATATTATCTAGGCTAGTAATCTCCTTGGGAGCAATGGATTGAAGTTTCCTTATCAAGGTCTGGAGAATCATTTCTATCTATTTAATTCTTTCTCTATTGTGTATTTATTGTGCTTGAATTTGGTTGTTGAATCCATTAATGGTGTTAGAAGTTTGAGTATATGA
>JAULKM010036176.1:0-13419 GCA_032355605.1 Rubia tinctorum
CTTTGGGGTATGGTGTAAGGTGGTGGGGGATAACTATACTGCTCGTAGGGTTGGTTTTCTGGCTCATTTTCATACCACAAATCCGGATTACCACTCCAGTTTGGATTGTCATAATCGTGGTACGAATACCATTCTTGAACTTCTTGCCCTTGAAAATCATCAACTCCATCCTCTTGATAGAACTCTTCATAATACCCTTGATTTTGAAAACTAATGGTTCTTTCTTCCTCATAGTGCCTATCCCTTAACATATAGCAAGATTCGGTAGGATGGTCGGAATGACAAATCCTACAAAGCATTGCTCGTTAAGCCTCTCTTCTCATCATTAGTTCCCTCAAGGTGAGATGTTCCATTTTTTTCTTCAAAAAATTGGAATGATATTGTAAGGATTTTCGATAAAAATTCACCAGAACTCAAGCTATACCTACTCCGAACAAAATAGCCAAATAGAAAAAGAAAATAAAAATAACTAGCAAATACTCACACATAATATGCCCAGACACTTAAAAATAAATGTCTCTTCCCCGGAAGTGGAGCCAAAATTTGGGAGGTCGTCGTCGTACCTCTCAAAGATACAGTTTTAAGCCCTAAATGCTTACTAAATACAATTAAGTAGATAGTGGCAAATCAGGGTTGTCCATAGAGAAAAGGGATTTTCCTAAGGGTTCATGCATATAAGGGTGGATATAAGCCTAGATATACATATATACATATATATATATATAAGCATGTACAAAGGGGGGATTTGGGTTGGTTTTCCTAAGTTATGAATTTAAAGGCAAGATAACTAGAAAAGTCAAGTAACTATGCTAATCATGAAATAAACTAATAAAAATATACAAAAACTACAAATAACAAAGCCTTGGGGGCAATAGATTTTCGCTTCCAAACCTATTATCTATCCTTGAATCCATAACCTATTCACTACTTTAACTACTTGTTGTGAAGATATATTTTCTATCCTTCTTATGTGGTATTCCCGATCAGGCCTAACAGCTGATATTCACCGTGTATCACTTTGACCCTACAAAATAGATTCCATAAGTGAATTCGGGGTAAGGTCTTCGACGATCAAGTTAGTACTCTTCTTTAGAGAATTGGTATTTCTCAGTTTAGTTTCACTTAGCTTATTTAGTGTTGCTCTCCTTGTATTTATAGATGTGCGCATTTATGGTTTCGCATTGTCAACATCTGAGATCGTGGATTGCATCATGGTTCCAACAATCTCATTTCATGGTTAAACCTCCAAATGTGGTTCCACCTTTATCGGTTTGTGGCTGACTCTATCAGACAAGACTTCACCTTTCTCGGTTCGTTAGCCTTATTCAAGTTTCATTCTTGGGCTGGGCCTAAAGGCTAGAATCCTTTAATTTGTGGGATAGTGATGTGTTCCATGGGATAGATATACACCATAAGCCCCCCTAGTCATGAAAACCAGGACACACGAAGTGATGACTTTGTTTGTGGAATATATGCGAACTATTGTTTCATGATTTCATAACCTGTAATAACATGTTTGTCATTAATGTAACTTATATTGTCTTTGCAAAGTGTTGCTTGCTTTTTGGCTATACTTGCGATTTTGTTGGGGTTTGCAATTTTGAATTTGAATCTTCACTGTATATGTCGTACTTCCAATAGACTTAACTGTTTGAGATTTTGTTTCATTGACCTGAGATTTCCTCCCTTTTATTCATTGTACCGTTATGAGATTTCCTCTTCTTCCATTATATTTCCTCCCTTTATAATTGCTTCAATTTTATAACTTAACTCTATCACTATTCAGTGTATTATATCCATTCATATACCACCACCTTCTTGTATTCCTAAAAAGGTAAGTCACTTTTTGCAAGACTTTTATCATTATTTTTCTATCTAATTTAACTCCTCTTGGCTTTTCAGTTTCTTGCATTTAATTTCTTAATCTTTCTGGATTCTTCATATGATTCCTGTCTTCTTTATTTCCAGTTTCTCATCGAACTTCACCAACTCGTAAGTTTCTTTGTTCTTAATCTTTTCTCCCTTTCTAAGACAATTCTTATAATTGTGAATTTTTAAGGTGTCTTTATTCTATGATCTTTCTTCTCAATCTTATAATTGTGAACTTCACCAACTCGTAAGTTTCTTTATTCTGTGATTCTATTTAATAGAGTTTACGTCTAAATCTTAGGAGTCATCTCTGCCCAAATGTCTACCCAAAATGTTGACGAACCTTCCATAAAATATCTCTAGGTTGACGATGTCAACTCCGAGGAAGATTTTGACCATCTCACTAGTTCTTCTACTATTGAGGAGCATTCAGGGACTGCTGAGGAACGTGCAAAGACCGCTGAGGAGGAAACCAATAACCTTCGTTCCGAGCTAGAGAGGATGCAGACTATTGGTCCTGCTTCACCTAGGTACCCCCAAGTCCTTGTTGATTGGCACGTTAAAATAAAGTATTTCTTCAATTTATTTGAGGAGTTTTCTAGCTTCACTCGCAATGTTGGTTATTGCGAAGCTCTAGTTGAACTGCAAGGGGTGAACCCTACTTTGAAAGTTAAGAAATTTCCTGATTTGGATAAGTCTAAGGTAGTCTTGGAGCAATAGAAGACTGTGCTTAATGATGGTTTCATTAGTAGCATTTCTGATGGTGGTTATCCTTATGATCTGCTATCACACCTTGCTGGTCTTCCTTCTTTGCTCTATGTGTCTGAGCTGCAGAAGTACTAATTTTATTATCTTGATGATCTTCCATTTTCTTCTCGCTATCTAAACCCTCTTCTAACCATGAGGCCAATGTGAACATGGAGGTTTCCGCTCATCATGCAAACATGAAGGATTCTGCTCTCATTGTTCAACATTCGACTGCTTCTCCATTTAATGTTAGTTGATCTCAGTGTTATGAATTTTGAGACCATTTTTATTTGTAATTCGTAACAATACTCTGATGTATCTCTAAATTATATGTACTATTATGGATATTAATTTGGTATCGCCATTTTGAATTTTCAAATTCTCATCGTATCTGTATGTAGGGTTTTGATATTTTGGTCAACCATAGGTTTTTGAAACATCTTGACTCTCTGGGATCTAATGTTCATTTTCATCGTCGTCCTAGGTTTGTATGTTCTCATTCCTATTTCTCCATTAGGCTAGTTGAAGCTATCCAGTCTCTATCCAAGGAATATTTTAAGCTGGTTTCTATTGATTGTTTTTATGCTTTGGAATATATTCCATTATGTCTTGGATGGAAAATTCCCACTTCTTCATCATCTTCATCTCCTTCCGCGACTTGCCCTTGTAGCAAGATTGTACTCAAAGGTTATAGTATTGAATCTTTGGATAAGGATATCATTTGTAGCTTAGTTGATCTTGAATGTTTCAACGTATACATGCATTCGCTCAATCTTCCTATCCGCGTTCAAGAATGGGCACTATCGTTAGGTATTTGTCTCAAGTATATGCTACTTAGTATCAACGATCTGGAAATTGGATGGAAGAAGAATCTAAAGGACACACAAGACTCTGATCGTGAGTTGAAAGAATCCTGTGCCGAACAAAACAACCTTATTCAACGACAACGGTTGAGTATGGTTATACTGATTGGTCAGCAAGAAAAAGCTAAGATTTTTTGTGTCAGCAAAGCTTGTGAAGCTCATCAAAAGACCTTGATTACTGATAAGCAATGTTCTTTCATTGAAGAGTTATTGGATCGATTGAAGAGGAAAGAAGGATTAGTGTGTTCATTTTTCTTCTACCTCAGCTGGGTGGCAAAGTAGGTTTGATGAACAGTTCGATGTGAAAACCCATCTATGTAGTGAATGACTATATTTTTGTTGAGTATAATCGTATTGACTCATGTGTGCACCAGATTGAACAAGCTTGTGTTGATTACAAAGATAAGCTTCAAGCCCTTTTATATTCATCTCGTGGTTCCACTGGCCGTGGAAATCATACTATGAATATTGGCGGGCAACAAATTAATTTTTCTGAGTTTGTTAGGTTGCATATTCTCCGACTAGAGGAGGAAGTATGCAGCTTAGGGGTTACGAACAAGAGTTATCAAGACACTGTTGACGTTATGAGTATGCAGCTTGACCGCGAGAAATTCGGCCCTATAACTAATTTTAAGGCCTATTATGCGAGGTATCTTAGTCATATGGAATAAAGGGGTCAAACACGGCATCCTGCCTAGTTGTAAATGAAATGGCGGTACAATCATATTATATCTGAGGAACACGAGGCTGAGCAATCTCGTCGTTGTGGTGGATCTTCATCTTCTGGATCATCTCACACATCAAGGGGTAGATAGTTTTTCATTTTATTTGATGCACTAGTTTGCTTTTCCAAATGTTTGAAGTAGTACTTTTATGCTATATTGTTGGGAAAAGTTCAAAAATTGCCCTATAAGATTGAGAACGTGCAGGAATGATCTTGTAAAATGTAAAAGTGCAGGAATGACCCTATAAGATTGTTAAAATGTGCAGTTTACCCAATTTACACTATTAAAGCATTGAGCGATACAGTTCAAACGTTGACCCAAGGTAAAAAGACAAAAATACCCCCCAAATTTAAAACTAAATATCTAATGACTATGACACCCTTAAAACTTCTTCTTCTCAACCTTCACACCCTAAACCTCTTCAAATACCCTAAACCTGAGCTCCCACCTCCGAGCACCGCAGCTATCACTGTCGCCAGCTTCATCTTGCCACCAGATCCGCTGCTGCACCACCATTTAGACCCCTCGCTACCACCTTTGTACTAATCCCTCCACCCAGATCTGCCACAACGCCACCACTTCATACCTCACACCACCACCTCTGCCCAGACTCACCATGCTACTGTCGCCTCTTCCATACCCGCCGCTTCCCCACATTCTCCCCACCACCTCTCAACTCTAACTCCGCCCTTATCTCTCCGCCGTGCGCCATCTCTAGCCCCAACTATTCTTCTCCGCTGAATGCCACCTCTCCCCCGCTACCGCTCAACTTCACTCCATGTGCCACCTCTTCCCTGCCACTCTCCCACCTACCCCATAACCACTTTTCCCTTGCCACCCCGCCACCATCGTTGAAACCTACCCACCCAGCCTCTATCGCATTACAGCTCACCACCACCGCATAAAATCCCTCCACCACCACTGCTTAAAAGCCTTCCACCACCACGTAATAGAGAACCACCACCACAATGAAACCCAATCCTCCCCATTCGCCCTCTGTCCGCACCACCCTCACAAAATTGATGAAGAATGGCAAAGAGAATGATGAAGATCATCCGAAGAGAATAATGAAGAATATGCAAAGCTACTGCTCAGAGCGACACTGCTGTGGAAGCGTGGTGAAGGAAGCACAAGTGGGCCAGTGTGGGGAAGAAATGGGCATGACGGAATGAGATGGGAGCAGGGAAGAAATATGGCACACGACAGAATGGGATGGGAGAATGAGAGGAATTTTGTTGTTTTGTTTAAAACCAAGGGCATTAATGTCTTTTTTTGTTTTTTAAGTTTAAGAACAGAAGGGTAAAACTATTATTCCAATTATTTACTGCAATTTCTACCGTTGACATTTAGGTTAACTATTTCCAGGGTTATTTTCGCACTTTTAAATTTTACAAGGTCGTTTTTGCGCTTTTTCCCAAAACATAAGGTTAAAAACACACTTTACTCTATATTTTTTTTTATCTTTTGGTATCTAATTAGTTTGATGTTGACTAATATAAAACGTTATGCTTTATGCATTTGTGCTTGTATGCTCGTATTTCTATTTGCGAGGTGGTGTATACCTAGCCCACAATCTGGAGGATGCTGGATTACAGCCTTAGCCCAATACTCAATTGCGGAGCCCAATGTTTTTGCATTACCAATGAACCGGGAAATTGGGAGCCTTGTCTGAAAGACTCGGGCACAAACTGATAAAGGCATAACTACGTTTGGAGGCTTAACCACGAACCGAGATCGTAGGAACTATGACGCAACCCACGATCTCAAATGCTGACAATACATAACCATGATTATAGAAATATATAAATATAAGGAGATGAGAAATGAACCGAGTAAGTAAAGCTAGACTGGGGAATTCTAATTCTCTAGGAAAAAACTGACTTGATTGTCGTAGCATTTTCTCCAAGGTTTAAATTGTTGCAGATTTGTTAGGAGGATTTAAGGGTTTATTTTTGGTTGGAAATCACAATCTCCATCATCAACGAGCATAATTTCTATAAAAGAAATCATGGCTTCAAAGAGTTTTCACGATCTGAAGGTTTGAGCTGAGGGTTTTTCCCCGATCTAGTTTGGTGTTTGAATTACTGTAGTTCTGTGTGAGGGATTTAAAGCATTCATTTTTTGGTAGACATAATCATCTCAATCATCAACGAGCAAGATTTAATTTAAAAGTGAGGCTTCAAATTCTGATCGGCTTCAAGATGTGTAACAGCTTCTCTTTCTGATCATTGTTCTTGCTGTTTGCGATCAAGGGTGATGCGTCTTTGAACCAAATGGACCAACCGCTCGAGCTCCTAGTTCGTAACCTGCAAACCCTAGGATTATCCCAGGGGCAAACTCTCCGAACCTTAAGTTAGCAAATAGTCTAGATACCGTATAAGAGTGAATGAATCTGAAACTAAATACATACCTGGTATTTATACAGTATAATCCTAATAACATATTTTCTATATATTTCTTGCTATTATCCTATAAGTTTGGTATAACTGTTTGCAGTTTCAAACCTGGGTGGCTAATTGATACAAGCCCGTAACCTCATCTAGGTCTAGTCTTTATCAAAAGCCCCCATAAAACTAGATATCCACTTGAGGATGTGAAGTCTCGAGATGATGGATCGATAACCTTCGAGGTAGTGACTTAAAGAGTTAGTTTAACCAACCTTCGAGGTTAGGCTTTCCGAGTATTATCTAGGAAGACTTGAGATGGTATCCAGTTGTCTTAATATTGAACCTGATAGAATACAAGAAGGCGTGCGTGTCTATTCACCAGCCAATGTGGGTGCGTTAAAATCATTCTTTTCTGAAAAGGTATGAAAACATTCTTACGACTTTTCAATTTTTTTGTTTTATGAGATAATCATTACTTTGGCCACTGTTTCAGGCTTTTAAACTGCTTTTCTTTCCTCAACTTCCTTTCACTTTATTTGCAAGCGTTTTTCAAAAAGATTAAAATTCCAAGATCTCTTTTAATCTCCCCTGTTATCTTCTTCGTCTCTTAGCAACCTTCTTCCAAAACCTCTAAGTTTCATCTTCTCTTTTGCTCTTTTTTCTCCTATTTACTTAGTTAATGGCTTGTTCCAGTGAAAAGTCTATTGAGGGGGGATCCTCTGGTTTGGTTAGATTAGAGAGGAAAGAGGTTAATTTGTCAAAGAGGGCAAACACCGATTTTGAGGTTAACAGTTCCGAGGGATCACAATACAATATGGATATGGAAGACGACATTATAGGTCAAACTAATTATAATCCCGATGGCTGGCCCAACATTAACATGCACACCTAGGGGTTTTCAAGAATTTGGCCTCCAGGCATGGGTAAACCTTTCGTAAGAAGGTCTCTTGTTACAGGAGGGGTTGGATTTTTTCCTCCAACCTTCAAGGAGGATAACATTATATTTTCACCCTTGAGGAGGTAGAGGAAGATGGAGATGCATATCCCAAGGAGGAAGAGTTAGAGGTAAATATCATCAAGCCCCCACCTCCGAAAGCACAAAAAGGTATCTCGAAGTGGGTGTCCTCGATTCCTTCAGGGCAGAGGATACCTTCAGACGTATATTTCTAACCCCTTTAGTACAGAAGAATCACATGATAACTCCCTGAGGGTAGGTCAGTTATATTTTTAAAACACCTTTGTTCAGGGCTTTGCTTTCCATTCCCTCATTTGTTCTCTAAACTACTTAAAGAATTCCAACTTAGCCCAGCACAGGTGCACCTTAATGTTCTAGTGGTTATCATGATGTTCTTAATAAGATTCCATGAATTTGGAAGTAAGCCTAGATATAGATTGGTCCGCTCATTATATTACATATCCTATAGTAACAGATCTATAGAGAAAACTACCACGTTCACCGGGAGGGAAAAGAAACAGAAAGTCTTCGTCATCCCTTCCCTTTCGGGTGAATGAAAGAGTTGAGGAAAAGGGATTACCTCCGAATGCATGAGATACAAGTTTCCCCAATGGAACTCGAAAATGAAAGTTGAGTCCCCAAAGGGGGGAAAGTACTCATACTCTGACTGCCTCAAAGATGATAGGAGCCATATGCTAGCCTCGTCCCTAGGATACAAAAAATTTCCAATAATGACAATGCTACTGGTGGCTTTATTTGGCGGCCACAAATTTACGAAGCCTATGTATACTAGAAGCTACGAAAAAATAAAGTGTTTTCGAAATCACAAGATCCTCCTCTTGAGGAATCCTTCATAAAAAATAGGAAGCGAAAAAGAGTACTCGAGAGTCCATCATAGGAGTCCCCCCTTGAGGCTTCGCCTATCAATTTTAGACCCTTGGAATTCTCTGAAGGTGTTGATTATCTTTATTAATTAGTTTCTTTTTTCTCATGTTTCTTATTTCTGACTTTATTTTCCTTCTTTTTTTTTTCAGTGGGTCTTGATTAGGCTTTACTTCCCCCCAAGAATGATGGTAACAAGGGTGGATCTACCCCCACAAATCCTACACCTAAGGTAGATGGCGGGGTACCCCTCCAGGAAAAGAGGGGTGGTGAAAACACTAGTTCTTCGAGGAGGAACCAACGACAAAAAGTAGACAACATCAATGGTCAGGTTCCACCTATTTCTTTGGAGGCCACTCCTTAACCTCCCTTATCGAATACCCTATCTACCTCTTCGGGTATTCCTGTTATCAACGAGAAGGCTCTCGAGCCTTTTGGCTCGATTTCAGAGGTTGGTATATATGCATATGTATATATATATATTTACATATCTTTAATTTTAATCCTATTGTTATCCTCACAAATTATCTCCCTGATCATTCTATTATGTTTCAGATGTTTCAACATGTCGGCGAGGTAGCCCAAAAATTATCTTCCCTCTTGGAAGTGATGGGCTCCAACTACAGTCTTATGAAAAAAATGACTGAACGAAAAATATTGTGAAATCTCAAAGTTGTCAAAGGACCTCGAGGGTGAGAAGAAGAAAAATATTGGGCTCGAGGCTGATAAGCGGAAAGTCGTATTGAAGGAGAAAGCTCTCGAACAGAGAGTATAGGTGGTTGAAGACCCAAAGGCACAAGTTCTACTCCTCGAGGCCTTCCAAGAACAACTGCTAAATAGCAAGGAGCTCTTTGATTTCTTTGTTGAGCTCCTTCAGATGTCTAAGCAGCTCGGATGTAGCCTTCTGGCTGAAAGGGAGTTGAAAAAAGGTTGGCCTCTCGTCTGTCCAAGGAGGATGCTACATTTTTGGACTCCTTCGTTAAGCGTGATCTTGTGGAGATCCTTGCTCCAAGTGGGAGAAAGCGGTCAAGGGAAGCTTGAGCTTTGCCTTCTTTAATTTTCTCAAGGTTAGTGGACATTTCCACACTGCTGTTGAGATCCGAGCTCTCACCCCTGCAATGGTGGCTACTGGTGTGGTTCCACAACCAACCATAAAGGCCCAGACTCAACCTTTCTTCGAGGAGGGTACTAATAGGGTAGGGGATAAAGTATAATATTTTCCTATTGCGGCTTTCTCTTGTAATTCTTCTTATAAAGAACGAAGCATTCTTCTCATTGATTATTCCTTACCCCTCCCCCATTTCTATTTAGTTTTCATAGTGTAAATCATTGATAAGGCAGCTGCAATGTGCCTACAAAGAACTTTCGAGTATTCGAATAGAGCTGAATGAAATCAGCAAGCATTTAATGAAGGTAATGCAAGACCTCGCTAAGTGTAACTCAAAAAGGATTCTCTTCATGATGAAAATCATTGTATTAAAGAAGAGTTAGAATTATGGAATAAGGGTGAATACCCTTCCTTTAAGAGTTTGGAAAAAGGATTATAAATCTGAGAAACATAGCAAGGTGTTACCTCTCGAGGTTGTTGAAAATTAAGATCCCGCCGAGCAGGACTATTAGGAGACAGTACACCATATCAACAGCCAATTTGGGTCCTTAAAAAGATGCCTGGCTGATGCTAATAGACTTCTAATTCTCAAGGCTCATCTCAACTTAAGTCAGACTGAAACATATAAATTTAAATTCCAAGTTCAAGTTCAAGAAAAAATGGAGCTTCATGGGGTATCCATGAGTAAGATTGAGAGGTTGGAAGAAGAACTAGCCCAGAAAGGTACATTTACTGAAGAAGATCCATTAGTAATCAAGTCAGTTCTTTCTGAGAATAATTGAATGTCAAAGGAAGTCAAGTCCTCTAAGTTGAAAATTAAAGAATTGAAGAAGAAGGTAAATCTTCTTGATTGATGTAAGCCTTCGATCTCATTCACTGTGTCATGGAGTCGTCGGCCCAAAAATTATAGATAGTCAACTTTTACCTAGATTTTCACTGAGGGCTTCCCATC
Source organism: Rubia tinctorum (assembly GCA_032355605.1). Lineage (NCBI taxonomy): Eukaryota > Viridiplantae > Streptophyta > Magnoliopsida > Gentianales > Rubiaceae > Rubia > Rubia tinctorum. The sequence continues at coordinate 10,489 of JAULKM010036176.1, forward strand.
ACTGGCTTGTTGATCGCCAAGTGGATACTTGAGAGACTGACGTGGAGAAGGCAGCCTCCGGCGCTATCTTGGAGTGGATTCGAGAGTTAAAAATCCGTGATCCTCCCCTCTCGAGTTGTCAAAGATCCTTAGCATTAAAGAAATTGGGATCTAAGAAAGTAGATAGGGAAAGCGGATCTTCGCGTAATAAGAATGAACAAGTTTCCAAAAAACATGCTAGAGACGGGGATTACCCCTTTAAGTTTTCTAGCCATAAGCTAAAGTTGAACTCATCAAAGTATCCTAAGGAGGAGCAGATGAAAGACCTTGAACATGCTACTGGAGTCAAAATAGAAAAGCTCGAAGAGCTTGAAGTTAGATTGGGAAACCTAAGTAAGTAGGCTATAGATATAGATCATATTCGATGTATCTGAATGTCTCAATGTTTTACGATTTGTAAGATTTGTAAATACTAATCATAAATTATGTTGCTTATCAGCTGCACTCGTTCCCTATCTGACCCATTGACCCGAGTAATATATAGAATCAAATAAATTTATTTATTTTTAAGTAAAAACACTAAACGAATGCAATGTAAAATTTGGAATAGATTTGAGTTGCTTATCAGCTTTCTCTGGCAATTATTTCATTTACCAATCAAGGGTAATGCTAGATAAAAAGTGCCGCTTATAAACATTTCACTCGATCATCTTCCTTACGAGCTGGAAATATTACAAATGGTTCAGCTTATCAGCGTGTTACTCGTCTCATCAAGAATGTCTCTTATCATCATTTCACTCAATCATCAGCCTTATGAGCTGGAAATATTACAAAGGATTCACCTTATCAGCATGTTACCCAAATCCTCGAAGGGTTCAGCTTATCAAAATATTACCCATGTCCTCGAGAGTGTCTCTTATAAGCGTATTGCTTTATTTTCAAAGCTGATAATACTTCTTCAGATTGGTGATGTTCCATCTTCTGGGCATTTTCGCCCCATTCACAGACTTGAGGCCATAACTACCTCCCGAATATACTTCCACCGCTTTGTAGGTGCATTCCCAATGTGCAGCTAACTTTCTTTCAGGCTCACGGTGATTCTTCTCATTTTTCCTCATCACCAGATCTCCCGAATTGAATACTACCTTCCTGACTCGTCTATCATAGTAGTGCTTGACCTTTTCCTTCCCCTTAGCTTCATGCAAGGATGCCAAATATCGATTTTCTTCCACCATATCGAGGTCTAAACATCCATTCTTATCATTAACCATATCTTCTGATGTTGCCATCAATCTCGGACTTGGTACTTCAATTTATGCTGGGATCACTGCTTCCGGGCCATACACCAAGCTATAGGGTGTTTCACCAATAGCAGAAGATTCCGTTGTCTGGTACGCACACAAAACACTGGGTATTTCACATATCCAATTCCCTTCAGCCCCCTCGAGCCTTGCTCTGATACCATTCACTATTGTCCAATTGGTGACCTCTACCTGACCGTTGGCCTATGGGTGGTAAAATGCTATTACTCTTTGCTGAATTTTGTATTCCTCGCACCACTTTTTAAACGGATCTTGGGAAAAATGCATCCCATTATCTGTAATTATTATCCTTGAGATCCCAAAGTACCAAACAATGTTCTTCCAACAAAATGCAATGACTGTTTTCCCCTTATATTAGCGAAAGGCTCAGCTTTGACCCACTTAGTGAAATAATCTACAACTACAATAAGATACTTGAACTTCTCAGGGGATTCTGGGAAAGGTCCTACCTTATCGATACCCTATTTGTCGAATGGCCATGAACTATGAATGCTCGTCATCTCTTCCAAAGGAATTTTAGTTAGAGGGGTATGTCTCTGATATTGGTGGCATGCTTGTATCTACTTGTTTACATAATCAAACATCATTGGCCAATATTACCCAGCTCGAATGAGCCTCCTTACCACTGATCAATCCCCTTGGTGACTGCCACATGTACCTTTATGAACCCCTCTTATCAGATAATTGGCCTCGTAAAGAGTGACACATCGAAGCAAAGATTGCAGATGTCCCCGTCGGTATAAAATTCTGTCTTGTAACACATATCTCGGGGCCTTTAGTCTTACCTTCCTGACTTCAGCCTCATTTTCTGGCAAAACCCCTTCTTGAAGATATCCTACTATATTAGTCATCCAGTTTTTCTTCTCCTCCATAGCCATCACCATCGGTTCATCAAAACTTCTTCTGATAAGGGTTTCCATAGGTAGCTGACTTTGAGAATGAGTTCCCAAGTCCTGGGAGGCAAGCTTACTCAGGGTATCTTCTTTATTATTCTCTTCCCTCGACACCTATATTAAAGAGTACAACTTGAAACCTTTTAGAAACTATTTTAAAATCTCTGAGTACTTCTCTAGATTTCGTTCCTTGAACACGTACTCCCCATTAACCTGTTGAGCCACTATTTGAGAATCACTATAAATTTCCAGGTCCCCCACCTTCAGCTCTTTAGCCAATCGGGGACCTATTATCAGAGCTTCTTACTCAGCCTCGTTATTTGTGCCCTTAAACGCAAAGTGCAATGCATACGAGTAATCCTTGCCATCAGGGCTAGTGAGTAGTACTCCGACTCCACTTCCTCTCGAATGCGAGTGATGAGACGTCAAATGCATGTATTTTCCGAAGCATTTAACATCACTTTTGTTATCTTTTTGTTGGAAGATTTCTAGATTTAGGTAGGTTTACATCATAAGAGTTTTAGATAACCGTTTTCGGTTTTCGTATCTAAATCCTTCATTTTGCAACCTAGTTTGAGTCTAATGGAATTTTTGTCCTTACGATCATCTAGATTCCTTTTTGTAAGCTTAATTTGTTGATTGCTCGTAAGCACTTTAGAGTATTTTATTGAAGGCCATTCGCAAGAATGGTAGAAGATTGAAGGCCACGAGTCAAAACGTGGTAGAAGATAAAAGGG
>JAULKM010036186.1:0-13419 GCA_032355605.1 Rubia tinctorum
TTCCTGGTGGGCACCGAGTAGTGGGCCGCTCAACGTGATCAACCACGGGCTACCGTGACTTACCTCTCACATGATGGTTGTGGTGTCGGTCGGTGTGGGCTGCTGAGGGCGAGCAGTATTCGCCTTTTAGAAAAGACGTGCACAGTGATATCAAAACTATTGAACGGAGGGGAGTCAACAAGCCTGACTTTTCGGGTCCCATCGGATATGCTAATTGATGCGTCTGAAATCCAATTGGACTGGGCCTCCGACTCCACTGTCGTGACCTGCAAGACAAAGCAAGCCTCCGGAACTATCCAGGGGAAGGTCATCTGATAGTAAAGTCAGCAACCAGTGTCAATAGTAAAAGATTGAGGGAATTGTAAATTACAGTGTATGAATCATAATGAATGATAAACCTTCATATTTATAATAATTAAACCTTAATAATTATTGTCTGTAACAATAATTCTTATTAAATAGGTATTAAATGATAATTATGACAAATTCATTATTAAACCCTATTGGGCCAATGCAACCCAAAGATATCAGATAATGAGTTGGACTGCGGCCCAACTCTAACTTCATAAGAGTATCATACACACACACACACATATATATACATATATACATATATATATATACATATATACATATATATATATATACATATATACACATATATATATATACACATATATAGGGGAGTGTTCATGTGAGACGGTCTATTTATGTGACACAGCCTAATTATGTGAGACTATCATATTATGTGAAACAACCCTCTTAATCCGTTGAATCAAACTATTTAATGGCTCTGATTGAATTTTTGATGCTAAAACACGCAAGTTAAACTAACGGATTACAACTAACCGGATCATATTTCAAGTTTATAAAAAAAAAACAAACCCTTCGATTGCAGTTTAATGTCATTGTGTTGTTCTAAGACTTATTTATTTTTACTATTAGCTTGGAGTCATGCCTGATTTTGCTATATAGAGATACCTATAATGTATATTTTTTCAAGTAGTTATTGAAATAACTACAAAAATAATTCAGAGCACCTAAAACTTATACTTGAAGCATCTTTCAGCATTGTCTCTCATGTGTATTTGAAGCACCTACAACTTTATTTTGAAGAACCTACAAGTAGCACTTGAAGCACCAAAAATATTAACTTTAAATAACCTACGAGCATAACTTGAAACACATCCAAATTATTCATGAAGAACCTATGAGTATAGTTTGAAGCACCTACAAGTTTATCTTTAAAAAATCAACAAGTAGAACTTGAAATACCAACAATCTTAACTTAAATTACCTACAAGTATAAATTGAAGTACCTCCAAATTATTCATGAAAAACCTACGAGTATAGTTTGAAGCACTACAAGTTTATTTTAAAGAACCTACAAGTAGCAGTTGAAACACCAACTATCTTAACTTGAACCACCTACTAACATAACTTGGAGCACCTCCAAAATATTCGTGAAGAACCTACGAGTGTAGTTTGAAGCACCAACTATCTTAACTTGAACCACCTACTAACATAACTTGAAGCACCTCCAAAATATTCGTGAAGAACCTACGAGTGTAGTTTGAAGCACCTACAAGTTTAGTTTAAAGAACCTACAAGTAGCACTTTAAGTACCAACAATCTTAACTTAAATAGCCTACGAGTATAACTTGAAGCACTTCCAAATTATTCATGAAGAACCTATGAGTATAGTTTGAAGTACTACAAGCTTATCTTAAAGAACCTACAAGTAGCACTTGAAGCACTTACCATCTTAACTTGAAGCACTACAGCATAACTAGAAACACCTCCAAATTATTCGTGAAGAACCTACAAGTATAGTCTGAAGCACTACAAACTTATCTTAAAGAACCTACAAGTAGCACTTGAAGCAACAAACATCTTAACTTGAAACACCTACGAGCATAACTTGAAGCACCTCCAAATTATTCGTGAAGAACCTACGAGTATAGTTTAAAGCACCTAGAAGTTTATTTTAAAGAACCTACAAGTAGCACTTGAAGCACTAACAATCTTAACTTAAATAACCTACAAGCATAACTTGAAAAAACTTCCAAATTATTCGTGAAACATCTACAAAAATAACTTGAAGCACAAGCAAGCATAACTTGAAACACCTACAAGTTAAAGTCGAAGCCCATTCACATATATACTAACTTGAAATAGTTAAAAGGATGTTTTAAAGTACCTACAAATTATACTTGAAATTCCTTCATCTTAAACTTGAATCACATTGAAACTTTGGATAGTCCAAGGTGTAATTGAGGCAATTACAAGTTATATAGCAAGCACCATCAAGATTTGATGAATGCACTTACAGATAATACTCAAAGCACGATTGATTACATGAATCACCATCGAAGTACATTCAAGCTATACATTTTCCAATTTATTATTGATGTCTACAAGCTATTTTTCAAGCACCTAGCTTGAAACACTTACAAGAATTGCTTAAAGCACCTACATCTTTAAGTACAAAATCATAAACTTTTATTGTACATAACATAGTTCATTATAGTAGTACTACCGTGATTACTATCATTACTTAGGCCTAAATATTCTGAACATGATTTGAGATAGGTTATATTGGTTAGATCTCCCTCACGACGCAGACCCTGAATACAAGGTGTTAGCACCTGCACCCTTGAACAGTGGCTTGAGATCCTCGTTCTTCAGATTTTTTTAAGGCATCCAAGGAGCTTTTTTATTTAAAGCTTTAGCAGATGTCGTCATCATTCTTCTGCGGACAGTGTCGATGGGCTATGAAGCAAGCCCCGCCCTGTTGTTATGGGATTAAATCTGGCGAAGAAACTATCCTTTAAAAACCTGAATAGGAGGATAATATCAATAATCGAGGACCTTGCCCAAAAAACATTCCTTCAAGTGGAGATATAGAAGGTCCAAGGGAGCAAAGAATATCAAAGCAGCAAAAAAGGCTAACCAATCTAAAACATTCTAACAGACAAAAGAATGCACCCCAATGAACAAAAAAACTTATAATAACACAATTGACAACATCATCAAGCATCATTAAAGTAATAGTTTGCAATACCTATTGTAGCCAATCTGTCACCAGCAATTTGAGGTTAATAAAACACTTTTAAACTAATAGCAACAAAAATTCAGCAAGAACTTCCAACCATCACATTCTCTTATATACAAAAACATGCACCCCAATGAACAAAAAGCATTCTATAAAAAAGAGTTATTTGACTATTCACATATCTGCTGATAACAAGCATCCTCAAACAAATACTCCCTCCGTCCCTTTAGTTATTGCATGAGTTGAATGAGCACAAAATTTAATTTTTTGTGGTGGCCCACATGTTTGGAGGGGTATGATTAATTGATGAAAGTGGGCCAAAAATCTGGAAAATCTTGGGCCTTGATTTCTTGTCAAATTTGGAAATGTCAAAACATGCAATTACTGGTGGGACGGATTAAAATAGAAAATATGTAATTAATGATGGGACGGAGGGAGTATTTTGTTTTGGCCTCGTGATTGGCAATGGTTGCTTTTAGACGACCGTGGTCCTCCTCCTCCGGGACCTGGGTTTTTAAAAACTAAAATACTAGTTTTTCTTTGGAAATTTAAACTGTTTTTCGCTGCTTTTTGGTTGTTTGTTTTAATCTGCGGCTGATGCGCACGGAATGTTTTTCAGGTGGAACCTTACATTAATCAAACAATTTTGCCCTAAACCATCAATGCGTTCTCCTTTCTCTCTGTGTTTTATTACCAAAAATATATATAAAAAATAAAGGTATTATAAAAATGGAAAATAGTCTTTTATAAAAATTATCTGTCTTTTAATTCCAATAACCATGATCCTAACTAAAAATAATAATAATTAAAAAGTTAGTTACTCCATCTATTTCTTTGGACGTGACACACTTTCCTTTTTTAAGTTATTTTTGTAAATTTTGCACACTTTCTTTTCATGCTAAAAGTCATTTAATTTCATCTACTCATTCTATTTTTCCTTTCTAAATTCAATTTCATCCACATATTTTTTACCTAAATTCAAGTATTTAAATATATGGTGTCACATCCAACTAGACGAAGGTAGTATTTTATGTAATTCACCTATTAAAGTAATGTAGGTTAATCTTATCTGAATTAAAATACTTGAATTTAGTTAAATGAAAGATTCTTATGTTTTTTTCAATGTTTTTTCCCTGCTTTCTTCTTCTTAGGTTCTCATAACAGTTACACTTACATCTTCTTTTGGAAGGTTATACCACTGTGCTAGAGTCTCAATCCAGCCACTAGAGGATGTCAATGGGGCGGGGTGGTACGGATTATGGTATCTTTATATTTATGCCTAACTGAAATGTTCATACACATATCCCGTCTCATTACCCATAGCGGGTACAACTTTCAAATCCACCCGCACCATCGGATATTATATAAAATTCATACTCGCCCCATCACTCACTCGGGTCTCTCTACCCACTTCATACTCATTGTACTCATCTCACTTATATCTCAAAAAATAGTTGAAATTCACTTTTTTATAGTAATTTTTATATTAAAATTAATAAATGTATTTACATGAAAATATTATTGGTAAGATATGTGTAGTATGAATAAATAATAATATATTTTATATTAAATTAGCGGATATATAACATGTTTAGTGGGACGGGGCGAGTGTGAACTAATATCCATACCTGATCCACTACCCTTGACGAGTATGATTTTTACACCCATGCCCTCCCCACCTCCACCAAAACTACCTCTATACCCGCCTCATTGGTACGGATGCAAATTCAGACATTAAAACTTGTTTCAACGATTTTTTTTAAACAGCGTCCATCCTTGATTAATGGACGGCGCATCCATAGATGACAACACGAAAGTACTATTATGGGGTGTCCGTTAAATGTGGATTTCTTCACTAGTGAATTTACCCCGTTGTGATAGCAAACCTATCGGAAAAGGTGATGATGGTGTAATTATAACTATTATTATTCTAGTAAAATAAAAATAAAAAGAAAAAGAAGAAGAAGAAGACAATGATTCTCTGGTGAATTTGATGGTGGTGATGGTAAATCCATATGGTAGAGGTGGGACTGTGAGGTAGGGAGATGTGATTATGATACACGATGGTGTTGTGTGATACTATGCCACGTGATGAAATGGTGGCTATGGGACGAGGGGTGATTCTTTGACCGGAGTGAGAAGAGGAAGGAATCGAGGTACATTTATCTCTAGTGAGAGTGAAAGAATGTTTCCCGGTAAGAATAATGTATTACTAACAAGAATAAATAGAGTAAAAAAATGAATGTTGTACTAGTATAACTCTAGTCTAGTCAACAAATATATCTAGAATGAAATCAAATCAATCAGATATTTCACTTTTTTTTTAAAACTCCTCTCAAGCGAAGCGTCAGATGTTCAGCGATGTAAAACCTGGATTGGAAGAACTCGAATAGCGTACGAGAGAGTCCTCTGGTGAAAATTTTCATAATCTGAACAACAGTGGGAAAATGTGCAGTGCGCGGCTTGCTAGAAGGAACCAACTCTCGAACAAAATGATAGTCAATGTCAATGTGTTTCACCTACTTGTTGTCACATAACAGTGGCAGAGATCCAGCAAGCAGGACACCAAGATAACGAAACAAATGAGTCAACCAAACAACCTCAGAAGCAGTGTTGGCCAAGGCTCGATACTCAGACTCCGTACTCAAACGAGAAATAGTGGGCTGTTTCTTGGCACTCCGGGAAACAAGGTTTCCACCAAGAAAGATAACATAACTATAAGTAGATCATCGAGACTCCAAACAATGTTCCCGATAAGCATCAAAGTAACTCAGAACCTCCGGAGAACTAGTTGATCGAAATGCAAGACCAAAATGCAAAGTACCCCGAACATATCGAAGAATCTGAGTGACTGCTACAAAGTGATCGTCACGGGAATCCTGGAGATACTGACTGACTGTGTTGAACGCAAAGGCCAAATCAGGATGAGTGATCGTCAGATACTACATAGCCCCAACAAGCGAACGATAAAGTGTTGAATTTTGAAAAGTATGACTGGAGGAGCCGTGTAGCTGCAACTCTGGCACAAATTGAGTAGAGATTGGTGTAGCATCTGACATCCCTACTCTAGTAAGAATATCCCTAGCGTACTTAGCTTGTCCAAGAAGTAAACTCGAGGATGAGGGTGTAACTTCAAGGTCAATAAAGTAGTGAAAAGTGCCCAAATCCTTGATAGCAAACTCCCGATGTGTCCGATCAATGAACTGCCGGAGGAGAGTCGGGTCATTACCTATGAGGATAATGTCGTCGACGTAAACCAACAGGTACAACAATGACGATCCTCAAGACAGAACCAACAGGGAAGTGTCAGCAAAACTGCAAATGAAACCAAACTGAACTAAATAAGTACTGAATTGTTAGAACCATGCCCACAGACCTTGCTTAAGACCATAAATGACCTTTCGCAAACGACAAACTTACTCTGGGTGAAGCGGATCCTTGTAACCAACGGGATGCGCTATATAAACCGGAGCATCAAGAACACCATTTAGAAAAGTATTCCTAACATCCAACTGATGAAAAGGCCAAGAGCTCATCGTAGCAATAGCTAAAACAGTACGAGCTGTGGATGCTTTGACCACTGGACTGAAAATATGGTCAAAGTCAAAACCCATAATATGTGAGAAACCCTGCGCTATAAGCTTGGCTTTTATGATGCTTAATAGTGCTATTCGGTCGATACTTTGGTCGATAAACCCATTTTTAGCCAACAATGTTAGTGTCTGAAGGTCGAGGCACCAGATCCCAAGTGTGCTGGCCACGAAGAGCTACCATTTTGTCATCCACGACAGAAACCCCAAGCCGGATCCTGAAGAGCTGTGCGATAATCAGTGGGCTCAGACTGAACAAGTAAAGCAGTAGTAAGACCATGAGCGACAATGTCTGAATAATCCCTGCGTTGAATAGCACCAGTAGCTGACCTAGTAGCCATTCGATGAGTGTGAGGCTGAGGTGGAAGACCAAAAGAGCAATCGCAGCCGGTGAAGTGGTCGGCAAAGGGGCTGGTGAGGTGGCCGGTGAAGGGGCCGGTGAGGTGACCGGCAAACCAGGTGGGATGATTAGCGAACCAGGTGAGTTGGTCAGTGGCAAGATGTGCGGAGCATGATGCATCGGAGTAGCCAGTGAGTGGTCTGAATTGGCAGAGCAGATAGAACATGGTGATGTAGTCGGGGAGAACGATAGCATTGATGAGTCAGGAGGGCAGGCAATCGAAGTAACAAGCCGAGTAAGAGAAGATGTCGTCGTGGAAGAAGCAAGAATATCAGCTGATACATCAGTAGGATCCAAAAAAGTAGAGACATCCAGAGAAAAGAAAGATACTGAAGTATAACCATCGACATAAGGGAAAGAAGTGTCATCGAACTGAACATGTCTGGTGACATATATATTTCCAGACATGGGATCCAAACATCGATATCCCTTTAACTGGGAGCTGTACCTAAGAAACATTCAAGGCAAACTGCGAGGAGCGAGTTTGTGAGCTGCATATAGATGAAGATAAGGATACGCACAACAACCAAATACATGAAAGTTTGTGTATATGGGAACCCGGCCATTAATAACTTTATATGGTGATCGTCCACTAAGAACTAGAGTGGGGAGCCTATCTATGGTGTAAGCGGCTGCAACAAAGTCGTGAGGCTAGTGAGAGAGAGGGACATGAGAGTGATATAACATAGATAGACCCATCTTAGCAATGTGGCGGTACTTATGCTCAACCCGACCATTTCGCTCAGGCGTATATGAGCAAGAAATCTGATAGTGAATGCCCTTCGTCTGAAAGTGAAAGCGTAAGCGACCATTTATAAACTCAATACCCCACATCACTCTGAAACACCTTAATTGTGGAAGATAACTTGTTCTCCACAAACTCCTCAAGCTGGCGATAAACATCCCAAAAATCATATTTTCGGCACAGTGGGTAAAACCACGGGAGTCGGGAATGATCATCGAGAAAAATAGCATAATATGAGAAACCATCAGCAGATAAAATAGGAGAAGACCCCCATAAGTCACAATGAACTAGATCAAGTACCTTAGCAGTCCGTTTATCATTTGTATGAAAAGATAAATGCTTCCCTTTAGCCCTTTCACACGCATCACAGAGGGTAGGTTTCGGCAAAATCATAGTCGAAAACATAAAGTCCATTTTCACTATGACTGTGACCCAAGGTTTCAATAGTGATTTTATGCCGAATAATAAATGAGCGGTCATCAAATTAGACAACAACATTTAAATCCGAGTAAATTTTCTAATCGAGAGCAAATTTTTAGTGATATCAGTCACAATTAGGACATCATAAAGAGACAAAAATTTAGAAATTCGAGAAACACCAACTTGAGTAATAGGGAGTTGAGAACCATTACCAACATATACGCTGGAAGAACCTTTATAAGGTGTGACATGATCAACAACAGCAGCGGACGATGTCATGTGTTTCGTGGCTCCAGAATCTACAATCCACTTGGAGCCATCATGTGTGTCGATGATGAGAAAGGCCAGTAAATCTTGAAATATCACTCCGTCGACAATTAAAATGAGTCGTATCCATACGGGCAAAAAAGAAATCAGCAAAAGCCTGCCCAAAGAACGCCAGACGCGTGCAAAGATGCTCGGAGAGTAGCTGGCGCGTGGATTCACACTCTGTGAGGAGAAGGCGTGCGTGTAACTCACGCTTGTGTGAGGAGGTGCGCTGGTATAGCTGTGAGCTCGTGAATCTCACGCGTCTGATGTGTGCTGAACGCTGGCAGAGAAGCAACATCGAGCGAAGAATCTCCGTCGGAAACTATGGTGGACGAAGACACCAGAGATCGAGAGAGCAAACGAGAACGACGGTGGCTGGTCTGATATCTTCTTGAGCGCCGTTGATGGAGAAGATGGAGATCAATGGGGCAGATGGAGATCGGTGGTCAAAGAATCAATCGAAGGGGATATTTGCTTAGGTCGCGGCTGTCGGAGAAAGAATTCGGCCGGAACTGACGAATCAGATGCATGAGAGAAATTGGACACCTAGAAGAGTCCGATGACGAAATTTACTGCCAGGAGAAGAATAGGAGAGAGGCGCCGAAGAAATTGAAATTCTGCCAGTAAATGTTGGCCGGAATCTTATCGGAAATTGATCGGAAATCTAGTCAGCCGGAAAAGAGGGGAGGGAGGCCGAAAAAACTAGTGTTTTGGGTTTAGGATCAGAACTTGCTCTGATACCATGAAAGAATGTCTTACCGTGAAAAATAATGTATTATTGACAAAAATAAATAGAGTACAAAATGAAGTCTAGTGCTAGTATAACTCTAGTCTAGTTAATAACTTTATCTAGAATCAAATCAAATCAAACAGATAATTCACTTATTCTAACAGAGAGTACATTTGTCTATTTAAAATTAATTATAATAAATCTGATGTGAAGGATTATGTTAAATATTTTCACGCTAATCAAATGAGCAAGTAACAATCTTTAGAAAATTATCAAAATTTTATGTTATGATGAATCATACGTGAACATATATTGATTAAATTTTATAAAAATAGTAGCTTGGGCCGTTTTATATGGGAAAGTGGGGTCAAAACTAGAATCAAGACACAAGAATATTAAAATTGAATGGGGAAATTTAAGATCGAGAGATTTAAGAGATGGTCTCATATAGGTGGCCTAAATTTTAGGAATGAGTGTTTATGCAATTCTATCTATATTTTAATTTCATGAATATATTTCTGGTAATTTTACAGGGACCTATCGCTAATATTTTTCAGGGTTTTTTGTCTAATTTTTTCATATCACTTTCCCACTATCTGCAGTCTGTAAATTTAATTCAAAAAATCAAAAATATATATTTTAAAATTGTAAATAATTAATATGATCATCGAACTAAAAATTATAAACATCAACAAAAAATAGCAGAACATTAACAAAAAAATCATAAAACATTAACTAAAAAATTAGAGAAAATATATATAATAAAACAGCAAAAATATATATATATATAATCAAATAAAAATCGATAAAAAATTGAAAAAACATCGACTACAACTAACAAAACATCAATTTAAAACCATAAAAACATCAACAAAGCTTCAATTGTCAATTTTTAAAAAAATAAACTAATATCAACCAAAAGGTAAAAACATCAATTCTTATCACCTAAACTTCACCCAGAAAATGAAAAACATCAATATAAGAAAAAAAAACACTACAAAACATCAACCTATGTCACCCAAAACTACAAACATCAACTCGTATCACCTAAACCTCACCGAGAAAATGAAAAATATTAACATGAGAGGAAGAAAAAGGGAAAAAATATCAACCAATATAACAAAAAAAAACTACAAAACATTGACTCTTGTCAATTACAACTCACCCGAAAAATGAAAAATATCAACATCAGAAAAAATAAAATAAAAACATCAACAAAAAATACTACGATACCTCAAGAGTATAAATTATTCACTTAGAAAAATATAAAACGTCAACAATTTTTTTAAAAAAACTACAAATATGACCCAAATGTTACAAACATCAACTCCCAACATCTACACCTCATCTAGAAAATGAAAAACATCAACATAAGAAAAATAACACCTGAACCTCATTCGAAAAATGAAAAATATCAGCATCAGAAATTTAACACTACGAACATCAACTCCTATTACCTAAACCTCAGTAGGAAAATAAAAACATCAACATGAGAAAATAAAAAATAAAACTACAAATATCAATCCATGTCACCACAAAAAAATAAAAAACATCAACTCTTATCAACTATAACTCACCATAATAATGAAAAATATCAACATGAGAGAAAAAAAACACACTAAAACATCAACCAACAAATTACAGTGCGTCAAGAATAACAATTCTTCAAAAAAGAAGATCATAGTGGGATTTGAACTCAGGTTGTTAACCTCAAAGGCTAGAGTAATATCCACTACACAAAAGACACATTACAAACACACACTCAGTCAACTAATATTAAACCTCAACATGTACCTCAAGAACATATATTTTTCAAAATAAATGAACTGGTGGGATTCGAACCCCAGACGCCTATCCCCAAACACAAAATACTAGCCACTAGACCAGAAAACCTTTAATCTTCTTATCCTCATTCAAATAAGTTTATACCTCATCAAGTTTTTGAAGAAAAATTTAAAACAAAAGTAAACCTCACTTATGCAAACCTCAACCATCCGTCGTCGACCTCCGCCTTCACCGTCCGTCGTCAACCTCTTTTTCTACTGCCGGCCGTCGACTTTCGCCTCCGCCGACCGTCATCCTCCTCGCCTCTGTCGGTCGTCGTCGACCTTGCCTTTGTCGTGCGCCGTCGACCTTGCCTCCTCCGTGCGCCGTCGACCTCGCCTCCGTTGTGCGTCGTCGACCTTGTCGTCGACGTTAACCTTGCCTCCGCCGTAACCGTCACTAATCTCGCGCGCGAGTCGTCATGTCAGTTTTGGCCGCTTGCGTCTCACGCGCTGCGTGAATCTCATCTTCGTCACCATTTCCTTCTACATATTCATCTACGTTCTTCTTCAACCTTCACCGCCGTCGTCAGTCCTCTGCATAAGTGCCGTATAGGATGCCTCTCACCGGAATTGCATCGCGATCGTCATCGAAGATCGAAGCGACGACTTTTTAAAATGCAGGTAACACTTTTAAATATTTATGTAACATTTTTCAAAATTGTAAGTAACACTTTATAAGCTATTGTAACATTTTAAATAAGTATTGCAAAGAAAGTGTTACGATAGCTCTAATTTGTAGTCGTGCGAGTGGGAGATTGAGCAGCACCAGAAATAGAGCAACGCCATAAAAGGATCGCCTGCGAGTAGAGAAGACCGACGGAGATGGTAGAAATCTGGCAAAATCCAGCGGATTTGGCGATAACCGTCAGTCGGAGGCAGTTACCGGTGGGAGGAGGCAGTTTCCGGTTGGAGGAGGAGGAGAAAATAAAATTGAAAATTCTTATTTTTTTGTGATATATAGTATTTTGATAATCGTATAGTAGGTCTCTAAATTTATCAGCATATTTTTAAAAAAATTCATTTCGAATGATTTTTTTATAATTGCACAATAAACTCTGGTGTAAAGTTTAGTATGCCTAAAACAAGACTTTGTGGAGATTTAAATGCTTTAATGATATTAAATAGTCAAACTAGGTTAACATTAATTGCTAATTCCTCACCTAGCTACTAGTCTATGTATTTTTCCAATAGCATCTTGACTAAATAAAGAATCAATGATTTCCCATGAATAAGCGCAGAACATATTCATTTGATCGAAAGTTTGCCGTCAGATTCTGGCAAAAACTTGAAAAATGAGTACAGTGAAGAAGATTCCACCCAGAGCAGCAAACGTGTACCCAACATATTTCTGTCTTTCAAACTCGATAACCACTGCCAAAGTAATTAGGTCACTTGCAAAAGGTAAACAGTAAACACACATTCAAACGAGAAATTTCTTAGTTTGGTACCGGTGTTGAATACAAGTAGAGAAGTCCATCCAGCGAATGCGACTTCATGGTTTGTTTAATTTTTTAAATATGAATAATAGATGGCGCATCCAGTAAATGCGCACTCGTCCATTAATTTTATTAAAAGTATTTGGGGGTAAATAACATAATTTGAGGGCGCATTTCTCCAAATTAATTTTCCGTTTATCAATGGTTGTGTATTTCCGGAAATTATATGGGTCGAAATTAACTCTATAATATTCGACCCAAATTAACTCTACTTTCGAGTATGATCCAACTCTATTTTTTTAGTTTTTTCGAGTTGTATATGAGTCGAATATTACTAAAACTACAATTTTATTATAAAATAAAATTTTAATAATAAACAATATTATTTCATAATTTATACAAAATAATAGTTATAATATTCAAATATAAATATATATTATTTTCTTATAGAAATCATTAATTCATTATTTTATGTTATAAATAACAATTATATTATTTTTTATTAATATAACTATTTTATATATTGTAATTGATTATACTTTATATTTATTTTCAAAATAAAATATGATATTGTAATCATTATTTGTATAAATTTATTTTTTGAAATAAAACTATAATTTTCATATAACTCTTTAGAAATAATTTTATTACATAATTAATATTATAAATAATAGTAACAGTATTCTAATAGAAATATATTATTTTATTATATAAATAATTTAATTTATAATGTTTGTATTATAAATAATAATTATATTATTTTAAATATAAATATTATTATATTATAGAGTATTTTGTAATTGAATTAAACTTATATTTATTATCAAAATAAAAAAATAATAGTATAATAGTTATTATATTAATAAAAATATTAAAATATATTGATGTCATAAATAAAACTTCCATTT
>JAULKM010036197.1:0-29532 GCA_032355605.1 Rubia tinctorum
GCATAATAAAATTTTAATATTGCAACTAAAACCTTTTACCTTTCTATAATTTCAATTCAACCCCGTCTTTCCATATGCCTATGGAAATACCGTCTTTCCCAAAACTTTGCCATATAATATTACATTTTATATTATTTAAAGAAATAAATATATGAAATTTTGTACACTCATACAATTCTAAAATTTAAATTAGACAAACTTTGGAAAATGCCGTCTTTCCAAAGGTTTATGAAAAGATATTTTTTTAAAAAGAAATACCACCTGTTATGGTGGGGGGTTTGGTAGACCCCTGCCCGTTTATTAAATAAAAAATAAAATTTACAAATAAAGAGGGGGACTTAATACATGATCTCATGAAAGAAATGGATCCTCAACTATTACAAAAGATACTATAAGTCTACGAAGCTGAAGATCAACTAAACGTGGGACAAATACAAGATACAGTGTAACTAAAAAGATCTAAACTATCTAATGTATGGGAAGGATTCAACATCAAACTCGATCATTCTCTTGATATTGGATGGCAGATCTGCAAAAAAATAGTTAACATTTACCTTTTTTGAGCTTGCTATTTTTGCTAAAGAGTCTGCAACACAGTTGGCTTCTCTTGACACGTGGACAATTAAATAATAGAAATTTTCTATTTCTGTGTTGATGTATCGCATAAAGGTGCTGCATCTCCAAGGGATCTTGAATTGTCGACGAACCATCTTCACCAGCAGCAATGAATCTGTCTCTATTTCAAGCTTCAACATTCCATGTTGTTTAGCCAATTTCAGTCCATGAATCAGTGATAAAGCCTCTGCCCACAGCGTCCTAGAAACTTAGAAGAATAACTGATATGAACACCATTAATGTCCCTTATTATAATACCTGCTCCAGAGTTGCCATTGTTCATGGAAGAACCATCTATATTCATCTTAAAGGATTCTCTTGGTGGTTTCCATGATATAATCTTTGCTTTCTATGGAGTTTTTAAAAATATGATTTGTATTAGTTTAGGGATACATGAGTTTGAGTCCCATACTACTTTCAGTTTCTCTGCCAGAAGTATATCATTTACCATGAGAAGGATTTGCCTTTTTAATCTTTCCAAATCGGAATTTTGTTCATTATAATGAGACTTATTTCGTGTACACCAGATGAACCAAACCACAATAAATCGCATAATTCTTATCATTTTTGTAAATAATGTATGTTGAAAGATCTGATCCCAACAAAAAAATATATATCCCAGAGAAAATAGCAGGTTTGTGATGTAATGCTGAATGTAGTGCTATTTTAGCCCATAGCTTTTGAATGAATGTGCAGCTGTTGAAGATGTGATGTATACTTTCAAAATCTGATTTACAAAAGCAACATATTGATGGCAAGTTGAAGGAAAAATCTTCCAAGATATCTTCAAATCCTACCAATCTATCCAGAATTCTCCAATTAAGAATACTAATTTTGATGGGCAAAATATTAGACCTCGAATGTTTAAAGGATGGCACCTTAATATTACGGTTCTAAGTAACTCATATGTTTATTTTAATGTGAAACTTCCATTTCAGTTGGCTTCCAGATGATGTTGTCCTTATAATTTGGATACAGATTGATTTTAAGTTCAATAAGACTTAATATTTCAGCTGGAACGTATCCCTTAAGTGTTTCCACAAATTATTTTGATTATTAGCAAACTATGAAATTGTTAAGTCAGGGAATGGAATTTCAGTTAATTCATCTAAACATTGACTGAGTGGACCATATTTGGTCCAATTTGCATGCCAAAAAGGTGAAGTACCATTTCCTATTTGTATAAAAGAATTATCCATGGCTATTTCATGCACTTCTTTTATTCTTTTCCAAGTTCTTGGTGATTTTGAGTTTTTTTGGCCTTGACCATATTATTTGAGCCCAAAGAGATTGATTTAATTACAATTTTCACCACAATTTGTTAGAAAAGCTCTGTGTCATTATGTGAAGATTAGTTAATCCCAATCCATTCTCTTTTTTTGGATAACAAAGTTTTTTATATGATTTCCAAAGTCTTCTATTTTGTTGATTAAGATATGTTGAATTCCATAAGAACTTGCAGAAAATTTTATGTAGATGGTCTACAGTACTCAGTGGTGGTTTAGTACTGTAAGGATATTGACTGGAATTGTGGCTAGGACATGTTTAATTAAATTTAATTTTCCAGCTTCGGAAATAGTTTTATTTGACCTTGAATTGATTCTTGAGTATATGGAATCTAGTATTCCTTGATATAATTTTTTTTGTTCTTGCTAGTGAAAATTTGACAGCCAAGATATTTAAAAAGTAGAGAACCAGCAATAATTTGAGTTTATGATCTTATGGTTGGCTCAGCTTTATTGGACAGAAGAAAAGATGATTTTGCAAAATCTATTTTCTGTCTAGTTGCTTTTTCATAAATTTTAAGAAATCTCATTAGTTTATTTAATACCTACCTTGTTTAGAATATTTCATTAAGATTGTTGCATCATATGCAAAAGATAAGTGAGTTACATTAATCATTGGCTTAGGTAGTTTGTAGTAACCTATCTCAGCATATTGAAACAGGAAGTTGATATTTCTTGTGAAAGCCTCAACCATTAAGATAAAAATCAAAGGGAATAGTGGATCCCCTTGCTTTAAACCCTTTGATACCTTGAAGAAACCACAAGGTATACCATTTACTTGGATTGAAAAGTATGCAACTCTCATGTTTTTCATTATAATGTCATTTAGTATAGGTGGGAATCCAATTTTAAATAATAGTTTAGATAAGAATTCCCACAAGACTCTATCAAAAGTTTTCATCATGTCTAGTTTAATAATCATATTATGTCCATTAGTTATGGAATGTAAGAAATTATTTAATTCTTCATTAATATGACATTTTCTACTAATTCCCTCTCTGATACAAAGGTTGTTTGTTCAGGTAATATGATTTCATTTAAAATTGGTTTCAGTCTTGTTGCAATTAGTTTTGTGAAGATTTTGTTAATAAAATTACACAAACTAATTGGCCTAAAGTCTTTAAATGAAGAACATATTTATTTTTTGAGAATTAGGATTATTAAGGTAGAAGATATGGATTTAGGGATAGGAGATTCATTGAATAAATCTTTTACTTCCAGGATTAAATCATGCTTGATGATGTCTCACCATTCCTTATAAAAATATCCTGAGAATCCATCATGCCCTGGGGTCAATGCTCTATCCATTGATTTGATTAAGTCAGATAGTTCTTTAAGAGTTACATCTTCTAAGAGCATGTCATTATGTTCATTTTTTATTAGTTCAGCTACGTTTTCCAATAGTACTGCTGAATTGATTCCTGAGTTGTCCTGATAATCCTCTTTCTTCAAATCTTCAAATAATTGAACTGCTTGTTTTTGAATGTCATCTTGTGAATTAATCCAAATTCCTTCTGAGTTTTTAATGTTTCTTATTCTTTGATACTTGTGCTTTGATTTAACTGATTGATGGAAGAATTTTGAGTTAGTATCTCCTTCATTAAACCATTTAATCCAAGCCTTCAGTAGTTATCTTGATTAGCAAGAGCTTGTGTATATGTGGCACTAGCTAAATTTTAAGCTGTTAATGTATTATCATTATCATTGTCTTGAAGATCTTTTTAGATTTTATTAAAGTTTCTTCATTGGAGGAGACTTTATAAAAAATATTACCAAAAGTTTTTATGTTCCACATTTTTAAAGCAACTTTTAGATTCCTTAGTTTGAATTCAAACCTTTGCATTCCTGAGAGATTAGTCTGTATATTCCAGGCACTGTTGACCAGATTTTGGAATGTTGGATGACTTGTCCAACATTTCAAAAACCTAAAATTTTTAGGACCAGAATTGTACTTCTGATCAGATATGTGGAGTATTAAAGGTGTGTGATTAGATGTCCCTATGTAGTGTTTTTAGATTAGAGTTGGGAAAATTCATCCACCAATTGGGTAGAAATACCTCTATCAAATATTTTCCATAATCTACCTTCAGGCCTCATACATGTCCATGTATATGTTGTTCCAGAGGTAGGTATGTTGATCATATTAGCTTTAGTTAAGAAATTTTGAAAATTCTATATACGCTTAGGGTTTGGAGTGGAAGGTCCAAGGTATTCGTCACTTTTTTCAATCACATTAAAGTGTCCAATTAAGCATAATGGTTCACTATTCAGGTTATTGATTGATTTCCAGAGTTTATTCCTCTTTTTGATATTGTGTTTAGCATAGATAAACCCTAATAGACACTATTTAAGCAAGTTATGATGTCTGATTTTTGCTAAGATGAGCTGTTCATAAGTTGAAATGATGTCTAGTGTGATAGATTGATTCCAGAATAGCCAGATCTTACATCCTTGTATATTAAATAAGTGTTTGAAACCTAATTTGAAGGCTGTACCATGTATGTCTTTTTCTTTTAACATGGGTTCAATTAGTGTTAAGATTTTTGGATTGTGTTTTTTAATTATATCTTTTAAAATTATTTGAGTTGGACTATTTCCCAGTCCTCTGATGCTCCAGACACAAGTATTAATTCCTATCATTAAATATTTTTGTTTTTATTCAAAGTGGAACGGGTTACCACCATTTTTGGTGTAGAGGTATAAACTTTTCTCTTGTATTTTCTGGTTTTAGATTTACCTTCTGTATTGTCTTCAGAATTGTTTTTTAGTAGTGTGTTGAATTTAGCCTGGGATTCTTTTAGGTCTGCTATTATGTCTGATATGTTAGCATTCTTTGTTGCTTGATTGGAAAAGTCTTTGTTTAGTGTTTCATTGTTCAGCCATTCCAACCTTTTATTTTTCTATTCCCAATGTTAACAGAGGGGAATCACCTGCACTTATTTCAATGAAACCTTCTTGATTTAAAACCTGATTTACCTCCGAGTTGATGTTTTAAAGAATTTTAACAGCCTGATTTAAAACTCTTTACAGAACTGTTTTCATGATTTTGACTGATATTATTATGATCATTGGTTAAGGATTCACTGTGAATATCAGGGAGGGCATCCTGAGTTAGGGTAGTCGACATTTCAGCCAGATTGGGATTCTAAGTGGAAGGTGCAGGCATATCAATTTTGGATTTGTGAAGAGATTCAGAGGCAGAAACAATCTTAATAGAGTTTAAGTTAACTGATGCTGATTTTTCAGTGGACAAAAAAACATTTACAGGCTCAGCCACTGCATGCTTCAAGGGCAAAGTTTTGACAGATTCAACATTTGTTTCAGAATTAGAAGATTTATAGAAAGATTCAGCCATTTCAAATTTCAAATTATCATTTTCAATCATCAATCAGAACATGAGCATTAGCAGGAACAACCATTACTTGCTTCACAGGCATTAGCAGGAACAACCACTGCTTGCTTCACATGTAGATACCCACAGAGAATCAGATACGCCACATATGCAACATATGGCAAAAACAATGCAGCAAATGTTTAAAAAATGCAGCAGCTAAAAGCTTGGGAAAATGCATCAGAAATTACTAAAACGTAGCAGCATCGGAATCTTAGGAAAAAAAGCCACAATATATAGAAAAGTTGCAACAACATCATAAACATAGACACGAGTAGACGCAGAAGAAAAAAGCATAGCACAATAAACATATCAAAAAACATAGATTCAGAATCATTGATTATGGTAGAAAGTTGTAGTAGCAGACATAATTGATGGATTTAGAAATTGAAACTGGGAATTACCTGCCAGAATCGAAACTCTTGCAAAGACCACCAGAGTATTCAAACAGCAAAGAAGATGCCCAACATTGATTCTGGAAGAAATAGCAGGCCAATGAAGCTAAAAAGAAATTGGGGGGAATGAATAATTAAGAACAGGGACTTGATGCTATCCGGTTTTAATATGCTAACAAGAAGAACATACCTAAAGTCACGCTACAGTTTGAGAACAAGAATAGGGTGAATAACGGATGAAAAACTGATGCATATTTGAACACTTTTCCGATGATGAATAAATTTATGGTCCGGCTTTTAGGTCTCAAAAGGAAAAGAGCGTCAATAACCTTTTCATCATCTTATAAAGCTAAAAATATAAAACACAAAAGTTTTGAACTGACTAACAAAATTAATAAATATATAATTACTACTTATTATATATGCTTTTAACTCCTAATATACTAATATACTGTACAAGACTTTTTCATACATTGTCCTAAACGGTCATATATTGTGACGTTAATATTTATTATTTATTAAGTGAAAGACATAAAATAATTTCCATAAATTTCAATTTCTCAAAATAAATCTTTGAAAATTATTTGCTTATGTAGTAAAAGGTTTTCCCGGCGTTTCATATTTTTTAAAAGTATTAAAAAATTATTTTTAATTCTAATCTCTATTACTGCATGCTATTCACATCTTAGCAATATATTAATGACCATAAATTCTTAAGGTGTTAGTATATGAGCTTTCCAAAATTTTCTTAAAATACTAGTATTAAGACATCATACACACATTGTTCTTATCGACTACATATAATGACATGATTTTAAGAAATTTCTTTATTCATTTTACTTAATATCATAAAATAAATTTTCACACATTTTTATTTTTTATAAATAAAATCCTACACATCCACTATGTTATGTCATAAAAGGGTTCCCGACATTTTATGCTATTATAAATAGTTGAAATTTAATTTTTTTTATGTTCTCCACTACTATATTTATCTGTGTCTTAATAATATTTTCATTACCACAAGTTCATAAGATGTCAGCATATGTACTTCCAAAACTGGCTTAATAAGATAGTATTAATACATCATTTAAAAATATCCGTACTAACACTGTATATAGACATTATCTAGGGGAAGCATTCCATGGTTATTTAATCAATGTCATTATAGGTTTGTATTGCTACATCAAATTAAAAGTGTCCTAAATAACATGTCAACAAAGACCAATTTTTCAGTAGTGTAAATGCATTAGGAAATACATGCTTCTTGCATCTCATCACGTTATGATGAAGAACACAATTTCTCGTCTTGACTTCTAACAAAATATGAGAAACTAGAGGGCCAACTGGGTGTTGGGGAAGTTTGCTATGTCCGGTTGAAGGGAAATTGTAAAAAATTAGAGGGAATACTAGGGGTCGATATGAAGTTAATACTAAATTTCGTGCTTATATTGGTGACCTTCTACGTAAGAATCTCCATTCAAAGGACCGCGTTCGCTGTTTAGAATAGGAAGTAATTAATTTCAAGAGGACCTAGAGACTTATGCAATTCCGTATATCTAATGAGTATGCAGCTAGATGGATAAGAATGTGGACCAATTATTGATCGTAAGTCTTATTATGTGAAGCACATGCATAATTTAGAAGTTGGTGGTTCCACACGAGATGAATTTTATCTATACATGTGGTGGAAACAAGTGGAAATACTAGATACAGAAGCAGGTATTGTGAATAAAATGGGTCATTAGTTATCGTAGTTTGTATTGGTTTATCATGTAATTTTTTTGTTGATGTAATTGTCATATGAGTTGTAATGATTTAAAAAGTATTTGATCCTTTGTGTGGTTATTCATTTTTTGGATGTATTGGATGTGGATGTTTTATTGGCTAGAAAAATGGGTCGGGGTCCGCTTATGTCGTGAGGCTGGAGATTTTCCATACGCTTGCGAAGCCGAGGTCCCTTCTCCGTGGTAAAAATGTGTGTTGTTTCTGGTAATGTAGGGTGATATAAATTTATCATTTGCTTTTGTTGCATGGCTGGTGATTTTCCATATGTGTGCAAAACGACATTGTTCTCTTTATCTTTAGTTTAAGCAAATGAGGTGGGATGTAGTTGTGTAGTAAGGATGGTGATTTTTCAGGAATATGAGAAGCCGTGTTATCCTTGCCCCATTTGTTATTGGATTGTTTCTTCGCTTAATGAGTGAATCTTTAGGTGATTTTCCTACTTGTGTCGTGTTCGGCAGTTCAGGGGGTGTAGTTAGGTGTTTACTGTATGGTCTAATAGTGGGCTTGGTTTTAGGAGATAATTATGCCATGTGGGCATGTCGTTTGGACTTATCAGGGTAATTACGTGTGAATTTTCCATTTGTTTATTTCTACACTCCTCTCCTTTCTATATAAGGTGTCTATGTCAAAGGATATCCTCAGCTTCTTTTTGGAATGACTAGTTGGTTGTTTGGGTTTGACTTTGTTCTTATATTAGTAGTGTGATTTGTATTTTATAACAAACTAATGGCTAACATAGTGTGGGACTCTGGGGGTGGTTATCTTTTGTGTGGGAGGCCTTACTTGTTTGGTGGTAATATGTGTTGGGTGAGCTATTCAGAGAGATTATTTCTATTGTCGGTGACACAGATTGGGGTGACATCCCTTACAATATTTTCTAGGAAAACTCATGCAGGATATAAGTGTGTTGTGTATGTTTTTGTTACTATACTATGAATTATTTGTATTTTTAATGAGGCCTTTGGTATTGTATTATCTAGGATCGGAAATTGAGATCAGCGAACAAGGGGATGGAGGATGATGGTGAATCTTAAGCAATCTGGCCATCTTTTACAGGGGTAAAGAGGAACCGATGCGAGGAGAGCCTAAACTTACGGCGGTATTGCTCTATGGGGACGATAGACTCCATAGTCAACAAACACACCTGTTACTCCTCAAGTTAGGTTTGGCTATGCTCCATGCCTGCAGAACAAGGTTTGAAACATGTAGAACAAGGTCCCGGGGAAGTCTCCGGGATCCACCTCTAATGCCTATGTCAATGTATAATCAATCTATGAATAGAATCTAGAAAATGCAATTACCTTTGTAATTGTCTAGACCATCTCTATATAGCTGAAATTTACCGTAATATTTGCTGATCATGGACCATGTTCCTAAATTGTTGTTTTGGTGACATGATCGTGGGTGAGAGCCATTTTCCTCTTTATGTTCACTGATAGGGTTCGCTAAAGGCAAGGTGTTATTTTAGCCTTTGGCTTCACGAGGTTAAGGAAGGTTTGACGAGGTTAGTTCTTTATCTATAGTTCACGAGGATATCTATATTACCTTTACTGTGAGCTTCATATGATTAGGGGAGGTGTATACCAGCCAGTCATCCTTCGTAGTGCAGCATCAATAGGTTCATGTTATTCACCCATGTAGCTGAGAACCAGCGGATCGATACGGGTTCAACCATCATCAATGAGATGGCAATGGTGGCTATTAGCAAGAAGAGCAGGAAACTCCCGTACGGAAACCTGATTACCAAGTTTCTCCATTAGGAGAGAGCCCCCCTTCAATCCACTGGCCCGATGCTTTTGTTGTACTACAATTAACAGTACTTTACGAAGAAGCATTAGGGGTGGGAGAATGGTACCTAGGTCTTGTTGAAGGTTATAGCTTCGGAAGCACAACCAACACCCGACAGCCAACCCTCAACGGAATCCAGAGGTACGTATAACATTTAATGGGTTTAATTTGCATTTGATTTACCTATTATATGATTTTTAATAACTTCTGATAACCTCAAACACTCTCTCATGTTATGAATGCATATGTGTAGCTATGCCATCAAGGACGATGTGGGGTAAAATCATGGACGACGTGCTGTTCGTGAAGAACGTGAGTTTTGGCATGCGGCGCAACTTGGACAAGGTCATGGCGCACTTGGGAAATGAAGAGACCAGCGGTGCTTCATACTTCACTGAAAGTGCGGAGTTAGTCGCCAGAGTTCTCTCGCGGTAGCCCATTGATCGGTCGCACGTGGAAGAGGATACTGGAGATTTTCCGTCCGACCATGGTGATGGCTTGGGAGCCGATGAAAAAAGTGAATGACTGTTGTGGGTGTTTGGATTTTTATGGCATTTTGGATTGAATACTTTTGTATTTTAGAATATTTTTGGATATTTTGTAATGTTTTGGGTATTTTGTAATTTGTTTGGATGTTTCGATGTTTTTGACATCGATATAGGTATGTTTATGACAATTAAGATCTTTTTGGTTAATTTTCGTTGTGAATTATAAGATGTTGAACATTGGTTAAATACCCCAATCCAACATGCATCGCCTTAACAAAATACTTCACAAAAATTATAGTTGCAAACCAATAATATTTACATTTCTTTGTGCATTCGATGATAACCGAGTTGTCATCTATATGACGACGATGTCAATTGTAACTGAGACAACCAACATCGACGATGCACCGCAAACCTTTCGACATGCCTAAAAAAGTAGGCGAGTTCAGTTCTGTCTATCGCGAATGATCTGTCATGACAACTGAAACCAAACATACATCGTTAATATGCCTTCGGTCCTATTTAAATGTCGTAGACTACACGCTGGGTGTGGTTTCGTACATTAGTTACGAACAAATTGATGCTGGAGTGCATCACCCCTGTCTTCCCGTGGTCCATAGCGGACCATCGGCCGACTTCGGTTACCATTTGGTATAACAGAACTGTTCGACGTGTATCCGACTTCGGTTTAGACATATTTTTACCTCGGTTATGTAAAAATCGCGGTAAAAATATGTTTTTATTGCTATTTTTCCAAATTATTGAAGTAAAATGGGTGACGTAGTTAAAATATTTGTTTTCTAGTAGTGTTTTTCTCTCCACTTTTTTAATCTCAATTTAGAAAAAAAAAATTATGTGAAAAAGTTGTATTTGGAGAGGTGAGGACCATTTAAATACTGACACGTGGCAAGTGAGTGAATAAAAAAAGTAAAAAGCATAAAACAAAATTATGACCTCACTCACTTATCAGATGTCAGTATTTAACTGGTCGCTCACTTCCTCACTTACTGTTCCCCACATAATTGTTTTTGTGATATAGGCACTATAATTATTTGTGATTATACAAACGGAGAGCCCGATTCGATTATTCTTAACCCTAAAAAAAAGTATTTGTGATTATACAAGAGATCGAGAGAAGCAAGCATTGGTGATTTCCGAGGCTTCACTCTTGTTCATTTCCAATGGGAAAATAGAATAGAACACGCGCGCCTCCATATAGTAAATATTTGTGTTTGAAAACTCTACTTTATCATCTATAATCTATAATCTATAATCTATAATCTATAATTTATAACCTATAATCTATAATCTATAATAATAACTAAAGCAACAATTTTTTGATCATGTGACATCCCCTAACTTTATCAAGTCACACTGCCATGTCAAATTTCCACTAACAAAAACACATCATTTTCAAATTCTTTTCATTAAAATTTGTATTTGATGCACAATTTTTTCTAAAAATTTGAAAAGTGCATCAATTAGTATATTTAATTTTCTTAATTTGTTTATTTGATGTACGCATTTCCCAACAGCCAGCCTGCCAATAAATGGTTAAATTTTAATTGTATGACTTTGTTTACAATTTTTTGAATATATGACTTTGTTTACATTTGTGCTTGGTGTAGACAAACTCTTTAACATTTCATCTTCTAAGAATTCTTTGCTTTTGGATTTCTTTCAGAATACATGGTTAAATTTGTGGACATCTACCCTCAGTATAGAAAAATAAAAATTACATGGCAACTTTTCCAAACACGTGACCATTGTAACTGAATTGAGCAAGACTATTGAATTAAATGGAGTTGCAAATTTATTTTTCTATAAGTATTTTTCTATGATAATTTATATTACAACATCCATAGCTTTAGTGTTAAAACCTTACGTTGACTTCAAAGACACTTTGCTTATAGTTAATTAACTTATTTTTAATTTAGATTTTGTATTTTTCATAGAGTAATGATATTTTCAGTGATACTTTCACAGTGAAATATCAAAGTGAGTAATATGACATTAAAAACGACTAATATATTCATTGTTAGTTACACATTTTAAAGAATGTGATTAGTGATTTAGTCTTTTCATTAATGTCACAACATTAACTTTGATGTTTCATTATGAAATTTCACTGAGAGTACCATTATGTTATATGTTGTTGTATACCTCTATTTATAACCAAGAAAACTTTTGATACTTCCTTTTAAAAAATACACAATTTTATCAATATAATTAAATAATTGTTGATTCATTACCAATAGATATTTCAAATTTTTATCACTATATTTTTTTGTAACATAAAGTATTTCTATACAATAGTTAATACTTGACAACACTCGTACCGATACACGGATTATGAATAAAAAATTAATATATAACATAATTTATAATTTAATAATTAATTAGTATTTTCATATATATATGAGAACTACACAGTTGGAAAATTTATAATAAATCAATATATTATTAATATTATAATCCATTGAATGAAAGAAAATCAGTTTAATCTTTGTGGATACGTCCATATTTTATATAAAAAATATTAAGCTGTATAAAAATACTTATACATTATAAAAATATATATAGTGACAAAATAATAAATATTAGTTGATAATGAATGAATAATTTGATTGAAGTTATAAAATTATGTTTATTTAAGAAGAAATTACGAAAAGTATCTAAGGCGATGTTTTCAAAGAAGAATAAATTATAAATCTATAAACTATTTAAATTACACTACATATACATATTATTCGAAAGTAAAGTCTTAGCAAAGACCGTCTTTTCATAAACTTATGGAAAGATGAGCTTTATTAGAATAATAGAGAAGTAAAAGGTTTTAGTTGTAATATTAAAAATTTACCGTGCAACGTGCAGTAGTTATAAGATTATAACCCGATTAATGCAACCCAAAATTTTTATCTTTATTTCTTCTAATTTGCAGTTTAAATCTTAGTCTTTCCATAGTTTATGAAAAGATTATCTTTCAAGAGACGAACTCTTATTCGAATAAATAATTATTTTACGTTATCGTTGCACATAGAATTTGGAATTAGCCATGTTTGCATTTGAAAATATTAATTTATAGCACAAAATTTAACTACGGGTAAAAAAAATTAAGTGTAGGTAATTTTAATGGTTAATTTACTATATTATCTTTAATGTAATTTTAAAGGACTATTAATTTGACAAATATCATCACTTTTTCTTCCTACATCACCCTCTTAAAATATCTATAATCTATAGATATTTTATAAATATAACTAAAACAACAACTCTATGCCAAGTGTCGTCCCCACACTTAACCATTTTAGTTGAGTAAAGAGTCACTCGAAGAGATTGTCCTACTACATATAATACTATATTTATACATACTCCCTTTGTTCCTCCTAGTTTTTAACCATGTCCGTCAATTAGTATTGAAATTTTTTAGAAAAAAGACGGGATGCATTAGAATTATAAAAAAGGTAAAAAGTTATAGTTGCAATATTAAAATTTATTATGCAACATGCTATAGCTATAAGTTTATGATCCAATTAATGCAACCCACAAATTTTATTCTAATTTGTATTTTAAACCTTGATCTTTACCTAACTTATGAAAAAACCATCTTTCAAGAGACGAGCTCTTATTATATTGATTAATAATGTAACAAATATTTTTAAATTTACTAATATTAATTGGCTAGAAAATAATTATTTATTCGAATAATATGAATATATAGTACAATTTAAATAGTTTGTAGAGTTATAATTTACACTTCTTTGAGAACACTTCCTAACATATTTTTTGTAATTCCTTTTAAAACAGACATAACTTTACAAGTTCAATTAAATAATTATTCATTCATTATAACCTAGCATTTCTTATATTTATCTTAAAAGGTTTTAGTTGCAATGTTAAAATTTTACTATGCAATGTGTAGTAATTACAAGTTTATGACCCAATTAATGCAATCTGAAATTTTTATATTGATTTCTTCTAATTGCAGTTAAAAACTTGGTGTTTCCATAACTCATGGAAAGAACTCCTTTCAAGAGATGAACTCATTTTTTATAACGTAGAAGTATTTTTATACAAATTAATATCTTTTTATATAAAATACATATGTATTAACAAAGATTAAGTCAATATTTTTTCATTCAATGCATTATAATGTTAATAAATATATTAATTTATCAGAAATAATGTAGCATGTGTAATTTTCATATACATATGAGAATAATTTATTACATATTTAAATTATAAATTATATTGTATTTTAAATATTCATTTATAATTCGTGCATAAAACACGGGTATTAACTAGTTAAGGTAGTAAACGAATTGAGTTGAATGTGAGCAACTCGGTCAAACCTCAGTTTGAGCTTGAGTTTAATTGAATTTGAGCCAACTCGTATATTAATAGTGATCGAGATCAGCTGGCACTGCTAGTTAAATCAATCAAAGTTATATTATTTTTCTAATAAAATATATTACAATGATTAATAAAAACAATTATATTAAAAGATATATTAATTTGATCTTGGCTTGATTCAAGTTTGAGTTAAATTATTTTCCTTCGAAGTAAGATTATAGATGAGCTCGAGCTTGACAAATTTTAAACAAACCGATCGATCTGTTCATCCTCAAATCGAGTCATTTACACCCTTATTATGGGTGTTTAAAAGAGTCCTAATTGTATTTCAAATTTTTGCAAGTGTATACAAATCCTACCAGCTAGAACTACAAAAGGATATTAAGTCTAAGACACCCTCAAGATGAGGATCGGAACGAAACAAATTCGGAAATTATACCAGTGTTAGAATAAGTCAATATGATAATTAGATTAGATTTGACTATGGATTAAGTTCATGACTAGATTAGAATTCTACTAGACCTAGTCTACCTTTTGTACTCTATTTATTCTATTATGGGAAATCACTCTATCATGGTATCAAAGCAAGTTCTGATTCTAAACCCCATAATTTTTTTCACCATACTTCTTCGCAATATGGCTCATTTTGGTGGTATCTCAAAATTTCAGCACCTTGGCTAAAAGTGGTTTTTGGATTCTAGCGCCACAAAACACATGACATCGTCTCCCGCTGTTGTTGATCATATCACACCTTATCATGGTTCTTCCAGCGTATATGTTGGTGTTCTCAACTCCCTATTACTCATGTAGGTAATTCTCAAATTTCTAAATTCGTGTCTCTTTATGATGTGCTCATTGTGTCTGCCATCACTAAAAATTTGCTTTCGATTAGAAAATTAACCCGGGACTTAAATGTTGTTGTCTGCTTGATTATCGCTCATTTAATATTTGGCATAAAATTACTAGTGCAACCTTAGGTAACGGTCACAATGAAAATGAGCTTTATGTTTTAGACTATGGTGCATCTGTTTTATTATCTACTGTGGAATCAAATAATTCGCATACGTCTTTTGAAATCTGGCATAATTTTTCTGGTTAATTCTGTTAACGAACAAGACCTCGGCCTGCTAACTAGTTATGCGAAGAAATCCCTTTGCAACTAGCTCCTTAGAGGGACTACGACCGTTTAGGCAGCGGAAGTTTGAGGCAATAACATGTCTGTGAGGCCCTTAGATGTTCTGGGCCGCACGCACGCTACACTGATGTATTCAACGAGTCTATAGCATCGGCCGACGAGCTCTGGTAATCTTTGAAATTTCATCATGATGGGGATAAATAGTTGCGATTGTTGGTGTTAAACGAGGAATTCCTAGTAAGCACGGGCGTTGACTATGTCCCTACCCTTTGTACACGTCGCCTGACGCTTCTACCGATTGAATGGTCCAGTGAAATGTTTGGATAGCGGCGACGTGAACGGTTCGCCGCCCACGACGTTGAAAGAATTCTATTGAACCTTATTATTTAGAGTAAGGAGGAGTAATAACAAGGTTTCCATTGGTGAACCTGCGGAAGGATCATTGTCGAATCCTAAAGACGACCGCGAACACGTTCTTAAAAATCGGGGGCAGGCGTAGCAGCTCACCCCCCAGCGAACCGCGCCAAACCTTAACTCTCGACGCAAAAAGAGCCAAGGACTACTCAAACTGATCCGGCAGCATCCCCCGCGGCTACCACGGTGGGATACCCCGACATTTGAAATGTAACCAACACAATTCTCGGCAACGTAACAAAATGCGATTCTTGGTATGAATTGCAGAATCCCGTGAATTATTGAGTTTTTGAATGCAAGTTGCGCCCAAAGCCATCCGGCCAGGGGCACGTCTTCCTGGGCATCACGCACGTCGAATGGTGTCCAATGCGCCCTTGGCGGCTTTTGAAAATCCTGAAGACCGAATGTCGTCCACGCCCGGTCGTACTCATAACCGCATCAGATCTCCAAGGTGAACAACCTTTGGTTGATGGAACAATGTAAGCAAGGGAAGTTGGCAAAATGGATTTGTAACCTCGGGAAAAGAATTGGCTCTGAGGGCCGGACACGGGGGTCCCACTTCCGAACTCGTCGACTGTTGGCGCACTACTCACGCAGCGAGAACGGGTAGCCGCATGCCGGATGGGGGAGAGACTGGGAACGGCTCCAAGAAGGGCCTTCCTCGTGCGCTGAACAGTTGACTCAGAACTGGTACAGACAAGAGGAATCCGACTTTTTAATTAAAACAAAGCATTGTGATGGTCCCTGTGGATGTTAACGCAATGTGATTTCTGTCTAGTGCTTTGAATGTCAAAGTGAAGAAAGTCAATAAAGCTCGGGTAAATGGCGGGAGTAACTATGACTCTCTTAAGGTAGCCAAATGCCTCGTTATCTAATTAATGACGCGCATGAATGGATTAACGAGATTCCCATTGTCCCTGTCTACTAACCAGCGAAATCACAGCCAAGGGAATGAGTTTGGCAGCATCGGCGAGAAAGAAGACCATGTTGAGCTTGACTCTAGTTTGACTTTGTGAAATGACTTGAGAGGTGTAGAATAAGTGGGAGCCAAAAGGCAAAAGTGAAATACCAGTGCTTTTAACGTTATTTTACTTATTTCCGATATTTTACTTGAAATACCAGGCAAGAGTGAAACGGAAGCGGGGCATCGCCCCTCTTTTTAGACCCAATGTTTGCTCTTGCTCGTGGATCCGAGCGCATACATTGTCTGGTGGGGAGTTTGGCTGGGGCGGCACATCTATTAAAAGATAACACAGGTGTCCAAGATGAGCTCAACGAGAACAAAAATCTCGTGTGGAACAGAAGGGTAAAAGCTCGTTTGATTCGGATTTCCAGTACAAATACGAACCGTGAAAGCGAGGCCTAATGCTCATTTAGATCTTTGGAATTTAAAGCTAGATATGTCAAAAAAGTTACCACAGGGATAACTGGCTTGTGGATGCCAAGCGTTCTCCTTCGATGTCGGCTCTTCTTATCACTGTGAAGCAGAATTCACCAACTGTTGGATTGTTCACCCACGAATAGGGAACGTGAGTTGGGTTTATACCGTCGTGAAGCAGGTTAGTTTTACTCTGCTGATGACAGTGTTGCAATAGTAATTCAACCTAGTATGAGAGGAACCGTTGATTCGCACAATTGATCATCGTGCTTGGTTGAAAAGCCAGTGGCACGAAACTACCTTGCTTTGGATTATGATTGAACGCCTCTAAGTTGACATACATGATTCCAAAAATGGTTATTAAAGTACTATTGTGATCGCTCTATAACACTAACTTATCTTGTCATTGAAGATTTACAATGCCTAATTTGATTGACTCACAAAATATATTTACATTCAACTCAGATTTGACTAATTGTCAATCATTTCTAGCATGAAATTTGACAAACCACAACTTCTAGCATAGAAATTGACATGTAAATAAATTATACAGCAAGTCACTAACAAAAAGTCGTTTATTTGATTTGTGATCACACAAAAAATACAATTAGTTAGTACACAAAATCCTTAATCCGCCTCTTGCAATCCATCCAAAACCACCGATCCCACAAAAAGCGCAACCGCGCCAACCACCAGCCCGCCTCCCACCACGGCCTGCAATGCCAAAAGGGCAGCGGAATCATCCGGAATCACCACGACAGCAACTATCGCTGCCACAAAGACGGGAAGCGCAATGGAGGCAAGGACAGATGGTTCAAAACTGGCCGCCTTTTCCAAGAAACTAAGCAAGCCCAATTCTTCGGCCTTGGAGAAGAGGCCTAGTTTCTCAATGGAAGAGAGGGTGAAACCTAGTTCCTCAGCCTTGGACAAAAGTCCGGCCTTTTCTACATTGCTTAGAACTTTGTTTTTTTCCAGTTTCTTGTACACGTCGAAGTTTACCTGTTCACTACCCTCGTAGAATAACCCTGCCCCAAACCATTGTTTGGACCATTTCCCATCGTACTTGTTTACCTGAAAGTTTCATCCAAATAAACAATGATTTTTTTCTTTACTCCCAAATCATAATCCCTTATATTATATTGGAGTTAGAGAGAAATTATAATTTCCCTTGAACTCATTGGTCAAGTGAAATTACAGTAACCATAACACATTAAGTTAAAACTGAATGGCAAAACTATAATGAAAGTCATTCCTATTCTTTCATTATTTTTTTCGCCAGCCATCTATTTGAATGTTATTGATAAATTACTTGCCCAATTTTTTTTACTTGCAATCGTCAAATCTAAGTATTTTCGTGAAAAGAGTATATCTTGCATATTGTTTGTAATTGAATCAGCTAGAATTAAAATGATATTCGCCAATTCAATCATGATTCATTATGAGAAAAACTAATATGAAACCGTCTTATCATAATTTATGATGAGACGACTAAAGTTTTAAAATATATATATATATATTAAAAAGTATCTCGCGTCATTTTTCATCCATAAATAATTACATTTATACCATTCATCTCAGTATAAGATTGACTGATATCACCTCATCCAGATTAACATTCTTTTAAACAAGATGAATCTGTTAACATAAAAATAATAAGAAGAAATCACCTTCTTCTTTGGTGCCATGGCTACGAATCTTGGAGCATAACTGTCGGGAAAAATGGGACCAGATCGACTCCTCCGGCAATCAAAGGGAGTTTTGGGCAGAAAACATTTCAGCTCCGCCGCCGCAGCACTCATTACAACCATCGGAGACGAACTTCAGTTTCCTATTTGCTCGTTTTCGTGGTCTCTGATGATTCTCAAACTATAAAATTATTTCGCAGTTGTTTTTGTTTGTGGTGTTTCTTGGACTCAGAATGGGTGCGATCTCCGTGGACCAATCCTAAGGTTTCTTGGCCTATCCACTGCCTGCCTACGTGGAAATGTGCTTTAATTTCTTTTTATTAGTTAAAATCGAAAAATCAATCACTTAACTTTCACTCAATCATTATATATATTCTCTGTCTCGTAAATAATTTACAATTACTTTTTTACGTTTTTCAATTAGTACGTTTGACTGTAAATATCTTTAGTTACCTATAGTAATATCGTATAAAAATTGATATTTAAAAAATACATGTTTAAATGAATCTAACAAGATCTCACATGATATTTTTATTATATATAGATTTATTTTTATTAACGGTCAAAGTTTGCAAAATTTGATTCCCAAAAAACAATTGTGCAATTACTTATGGGACGGAGGGAGTATATAGTAATTCTTCAATGGTAAGACATTTAAACCTGCATGAAATGTGCATATTTATTCCAATATGATTGAGAGAACAGTTAGGGATCAACCCCTTATAAATATCGAGGTAGGCCTTCATTCTATTAAATCTATTCCCAATACTCAGATCGAATACTTTTAGTCTGACTTTGACATCAGAGCTTTTTCCCCCGGCCACCCTAAGGAGTTTGTTTGCAACTTCGATGCGTTGAAGCAAGGTTCAGCTATAAGATCACGATTCTACACACATCAATTGGCACCTCCAGTGGGACCCGATTGTCAACGACCGAACACTTTGTTTAATAGATCCCTCGAAGAGAACTGTCCATAACGATTCGCCATTGGCAATATCTTGTTCGGCGCCCACGAATGGTTTATCACCTGCAGTCTACTCATTGACCATGACAGTCGGAAAAGCTACTCTGTCCATACCCCAGCATGTGATGGAAAAATCAACCGATTCTGAAGTAGCCATCGCTGAACGAGAGTATCTACAATTTGGATCAACAGAGTTTGACAGTTTTCTGAAGGCTCCGTGTAGCCCCCTTCCTATAGTGGAATTAGTTGTCAATCAAATAAGGATATGTACAGTTCGGCCATCACATAATCCTGAGGAGAACATCGCCAACCATATTACAGACACCTTCAATAAGGATCTGACCCACAAATCCCCCCATGCACACTGGAGTGCAGGGTCTTGTGCAGTTGCATATGCCGATGACGGTGTATCAGCAAGCTTCAGTATCACTGCAGATAGTGGTACCACAGCAGTGCCTATCGTACGCATCCAATCGATGCAGGGTTTTCTTCAAACTCAGTGGCACCGTAAAATTCAGCAACACTTATGCAAGTCGGCCTAAGCAGAGCTCACCAGCACAGCAAATTCTTCAAAGCTCGGCCACGGAAAATCAGTGGATCATCTTGCAAACTTCATAAAATGAATCTCAATATATAAATAATCTTAGTGGACCATCTCTCATAAACTAGTTATAATTAAACCTTAAAATTTATATTTAAAAAGTTTTTTTATGATTGGTCTAACAAGAGACCTTCTCAAATAAAAATGACCTCATTAGATTAAAATAGAGTAAGTATATCTATGCCGCTCAATTCCTCCTTAAGTATCAAACTCCCACTATTTTAAACAAGCATAATCGCCTCTCTAACTATTGTCAATGTCGATAAACACCAAAAGCACATACAATAACGGAAAAAATCCTCAGTTCTTACCCGTTGAAATTCTTCTACTTCGCAAAACTCTCACCGACTCATTCACAACATGTGAAGTTCAATCCCCCATCGATTCAAGCTCTCACACCAATTAATACACATTTTCACTTAGATTCTCCCCTTGAACCCAAACCCTTTCCAAGAAAAGTCGCAAACATCATCATTGATATGAATCTCCTGAATGCGGAATGATTCAAAGAACTCGTTAATAGGTTGATCGAAACACCTTCTTGAAATCAAGAAGACACACTCAAAGTCTCTTGAAGAACACAATGTAGACTTTACTAACACAAGGTCTATTCCACAAACCAAGCATTAGTTGCACCAAATTAGCACAAAGAACCCTACGGTTCTAAGCATTAATCTTTAGTGGAACAAACCTAACGGTTTAAATGCTTAGTAAGCAAAGAGTATGAAGTCACATTTTGAAATATATAACTGATGAAAGTGTAATTAAAACGTTGAAGACCATCCCTTATTTATAAGGACATAGGTTCAGTCATCAAACAGAAAGAAGACAGGTTTTAGTAACTCATGTCAGAAACTAGAATGACTTATAGCGGGTTTAAGAAGCTAAAACCATATGAATCTAAACTTCCACTAGTGGAGAACCATTGACTAAAGGCACTCAATCAATGGCGGTTCTTGAATAATGAGGATCCGAAGGAGGCTCAGAGTTCGAAACTCCCTCCCAAGTCATCCCAAAATTTTTAAAGACACTATGATAGAACCGTCTTTAATTGGGTGACTTTGATCGCAGCTTTTGATTAACTATATAAATTAAAATCCAAAACCTCTTTTTTTTCTCCCTAGTTTTTTTCTCAACACTCTTCTGCCTCCCTCATTAGGATTTTCGAAACCCTTTCCCTCATTAGAGATCTTGATGCATATAAATTATGTTGTTTATTGTGATTTTATGAGATTAATTTGCACTTTATGTGTATTATTTGTCACGGGTTATAGGTTTGTGGGCTTAATAAGAATTTGGAGGAAATTGAGGAGGAAAATGGCAAAATATGGCAAACAAGAAGATAGGAATTTGCCATAAATGGTCTCAGCCGTGTGCAACGCGTGGGAAACTTGGAAATCGGAATTAATTCTGATTTGGAGCTGGTTTTGAGCTGATTTTATTGGGATATTGATAAAATTTTATGAATATATGATCAGATTTTGTAGAGATTTGATTAGATTTTGATTCTTATCTTTTATTTGGATAAGGATAAGATTATAATTTAATTTTGGAATAGACTTGGATGGTATTTTGGGCTGAGCCTCTTCTCTATTTAAGAGGCATTAGTTTAGACATTTATTTACGCACTTTTTAGTCTAGAATTAGTTCAGATTTTTGCAAACATATTATTATAATTATTTCCAGATATTGATCTGCCGCGGAGGGTCCAGTTTGCCCAAGCGAAACCCATTTCTGGGAGTAATTTATTTTCTTAGTTTAATTCGACATCATGTTTTCATATATTTTCTTTTGCAATTTTTATATGCATATCATGATTAGCTAATTTGTTTATCGGCATAGAATAATGCATATTAGTTTATGATCATGTGGCGTAATTGCTTTATAATTAATTTTTATGTGTTCCTCATTGTTCTTGGTTTAATTTATTCTTAGCATGTTAAAGCTTGATCAACTTAAATATTGTTAGAATATTGTTATCTAATTCCCCCAATACTTGATCATTGGAAAGGAGTTAGTAAATAGCGAATTCTTGTGAAAAAAGCTAACTAAGACTGTAATAGCAAGATAGAGAACAATTGAGTGCAGCACATCGATTTATCATTTATTCGCATAAATCTATAAGCAGACTTATTTTCAACATATTCCACAAATATGGCATCAACAGTTTTAGAAATAATAGTGTCACGTTTGAAAGTAGGCAAGCTACTTTTGCCAAACACCTCCATACTTTTA
Source organism: Rubia tinctorum (assembly GCA_032355605.1). NCBI lineage: Eukaryota > Viridiplantae > Streptophyta > Magnoliopsida > Gentianales > Rubiaceae > Rubia > Rubia tinctorum. The sequence continues at coordinate 22,517 of JAULKM010036197.1, forward strand.
AGTATTGCAAGTTAGGGGTATATCTTTTCCACAATTCATGGGGTGTTTTATCCAATTTTTATTAGGCACCTTCTTTAGAATATGGTTGGCTGATAAGATATCTTCCCCCACATTTCATTAGGTAATCCAAAACTTAAAAGCATTGCATTAATCATATCCTTTAAAGTTCTATTTTTTCCTTTCAGCAATCCCATTTTGTTGTGGAGTGTAAGGTGCAGCAAACTCCAGAATTATGCCATTATTTTGAGAAAATCTTGAAGGAAGTTTGTACTGTATTCTTCTCCACTATCTGGCCTAAGTCAATTTTTTCCGACCTAGTTGATTTTCTACCTTAGATTTGTAGATTAGGAACTTTTGTTCTGCTTCATCTTTAGCTCTTGAAATGTAAATTTTTGTATACCTTGAATAATCATCTACAAAGTTTATGTAGTACCATTTTCCACATTTACTTTCAAAGTTTCTAAAATCCGCTAAATCTGTGTGAACTAGCTCTATAAGTTCAGTTACTCGTTGAGTGACTTGTTTAAATGGTTTCTTAGCGATTTTAGCTTCTACACATGTTTGACATTTTTCCAATTGAATTTTTGGCAAGTTAGGTAGCAAGTTCATGTCTTGCATTTGTTTAAGTGAATTTTACTAACATGTCCTAAATGTGCATGCCAAATATCAAAAGATTCAACGACATAAGTAGAATTAGATGCTTTATTTATAATAATGGTGTTCACAACAAATAGCCCCCCAGACATGTATCTGTTTCCCACAAATTGGTCATTTTGAGTGATAACTAATTTGTCAATTTCAAACACCAGTTTGAGACTGACCTTGTTAAGTAGACTAGTAGATATTAAGTTTATACATGGAGAAGAAACATAGAGAATATTTGAAAGAGATAAATTCATTTCGGAAGTCAGTTTGAGAAAAAACTCTCATTTGCTAAGAACTGGGGCTCCACTTGAATTTCCCTTGTAGACTTGTTCATCATTAGCTACCTCCTAAAATTTTTCTAACTAATCCATGTTTGCGCAGAAGTGTTTGGCAGCTCCAGTGTCAACGATCAAGTCTATCTTATTTTTTGCCAGGTTAACTTCAGAGACTACAGCAACAATGGTCTCCACATGTTCATCTTCCGTGAGATTGGCTTGAGTTTTGTTGTTCGGGTTGGGTTTGTGTTTGGCATCCTTGAGCTGGTAGCATTGGTAGGCTCGATGTTCAGTTTTGCCATAGATGTAGCAAGCTTCTTTGGACTTCTTCAAAGCTGGCCCATTTTTCTTTAATGTGCCAACCTTTTTGATAGGGTTGGTTCCCTTCTTGAAGGCATCTGTGGACTTGGACTTGTCAATGTTTCCAGATTCTACAAGATTAGCTTTAGCTGAATCAAAAAAGAAGAAGAGAGTCTCATATCTTTGAGGTGATTCGCTTCCTCAATTTTCATATGGCTGACTAGTTTCCCCAAAGGCATATCCCATTTCTTGGGCTTGATGTGGTTGCGATAATTAGACCAAGACTCTGACAGCTTCTCGATGAGTACGTTGGCATGAAGGATGTTGCTCATCACCATGCCTTCTCCAAGAACTTCGGTAGTCAGATTTTCGTACGCATAGGCCTGGTCCATAATGGGTTTGTTATCTACCATTTAGAACTTGAGACAGTTCCCAACCACTTTTTTTTTCTTTCCTGCATCATCGGTGCCATATTTCTTCTCTAACATCTCCCATATTAACTTAGCATATTTTTTGGTGATGAACAAGTCAAATATAGGATTCTTCATGTTGTTGAGAAGATGGTTTCTAGCGGTTTTGTTATATTTCTCATACTTGAGAATCGGCTCGGAAGCTTTCTTTTAAGGAACTTCAGGGGTTATTTCTGTTGTTTGATTGGTTTTGGAGGTAGGGGTTGTGATTTTTGGAGGATCGATGGATAAAACGTAATCCACCTCCAGTTGTTCAAGAAAAATTAAGGCCCTTTGAGACCAGCGTTTATAGTTAACACCATCCAGAGGAAGTATTTTGGAAAGTTCTTTCAAAAATCTTGTTTGGCCAGACATTGTTTTTGAACAAGAAGTAAATTTCGTTTCAAAATTGTTGGAAAAATTTGTAGCAATGAACAAAAAGAATGTATGGTCCTTTGTATTTGAAAACTTTTGTTTCAAAAATGAACTGTACTAAAAAAAAGATTTGGATATATTTTGAAAACAGAATTGTGGGCATGATGAATCACTGCTTTGAAATGAAATTCGTGCAAATCGTAGTGCAAGGTTCAACATAGGCGTTCGTTCCCTAAGGTACCACAGAACCTCACTAACTCGTGCACTCAAGCAGTGAGAAGGAACTCGAATCATTATGCTCAGAACTCGGAATTTTTTAAATTGTTTAAAGCAGAAGAATGTGAGGAAAAGAGTGTAGAAAGTGTGTGTTTGGATTTGCTTCCCGATTGACCTTTTATAGGCACTCAACACAACAACCAGAGAAAAAAATCTGCAACGTGGGAAGATGTTCTACTTGGACAAGAATGTGGAGTCAGTTCCGCGTGACTGAGCAAATCTCGGCAACAGCACATAATGAGTGAACTGAGTAAATATAGAAACAACTACGACTCAGTAAAAATAATTTCAGGGTTTTGAAAAAAAATCAGCAAGGTAAAAACGGGTGTTCAAAGGTAAGGAGAAAAAATAGGAATAGAATTCAAAATGTTTGATCAATGAGAAATCTCATAAAGTTGGACTCTAAAACTGAGAGGGACCAAAAAGATTAATATGGACTTAAGACCCGACCCGACCCTACCGTCCGTCTATCCCGCCTCACCGTCACGTCCTGACGGGCGTACGGTAGCGGCGTGCGCGAAGGGTCTTTATTCTAGTTGCTCACTCAAAGTGGTAGTGAAGCATTTCCATATTTAAACTATATCCATCCTTCTAAACTTCCCATGTGGGACTACGAGTAAAAACAAGGTTTTCTTTTTTCCTTTAAAATCGATTTTGGACTGATTGGCCAGTTTGCATTACTAACATATATCAGTCCTACTTTTAACTACATAATCTATTGAATTCCTACATATAAACACACCTACATGCACATCAAATGGCAAAAGAACTCACAAAACCACATACAATCACAAAGTCTTGTTTTAGATCAACTGATCGTTAGAGTATGTCAATTTATAATTAGTATGATTAGTAGGGTGATTTGATATTTATTTTTATTTATTTATTTTTAATTATTGCAATGAAATACTTATAAACATGAAAATCTTAAAAAAGAATCTCAACATATATAAAACTATCGTAAATTATATCGTACACCCGGAATATTGTAAAAACGGTATCCATAGATATATCAGTAAGGTAAAACTTCTAAGTTATCTTTACCGATATATTATGGATTGAGTTAATTTTTAAATTATTAATAATTATCCTGTTATTTATTTACTAGGGATACCGTACACAATGTATCCTCAGTGTACCATATACTAATTGGAAAACTATAATCCGACCTTAATGGTAGTTCACAAGAGTGAATTCGACATCTCTTGTAAACATCACTAATGAACTCTTTATTCGAGAAACACCTAAAGATATCTCATTAATGACATTGTGTACGAAGAATCAACAATCTAGGAAACACTTAGAAAACCTTAAGCATTTATTAGGATTAATCAAGAAACTTCAACATCCAATGATTTCTCCTACTTGCTACCTTAAGATAAACATAGCAAAGACTTTAACATCATCATATTCATCTAGCAATTATAACATCATAAACCCAACTAGAACCCCTAACCCATACTCTTGGATTCCATATCAAAAGAGGAGAAATTAGCTACTTTCGCCAACTCCTAACAAGTTTTCATACAAGCATTTGGTGAGCGTCGTTTTACTCGTCAAATACCTGCAAATTTAGGAAAATACTAATTAGTACAACGGTAAGTAAGGTCGATCCCACGAGGAGCAAAAATCAATAATTTTAATTTATTTTCCAACTAATTCAGAAAACTCTTTGGTGATGCCACCCTGCCTTAAATTTTGAAAATGATTTCTAAGACTAAAATCGCAAATAATGAAGGTAAAATGAGAAATAATATATCTAAATGATATCGGCTAAGAATAACTCATGCTAGTTACTATCGATCATAGACGCAATAATAAATCAATTCCTACACATCTATCGGTTATAGGGAAGTAGGTACGCTTAACCCCTCAATTCTTTCTTACTTTATCGACAGTTAATCAATTATAATTAACTAACTGTTTCCCTTACCAAAATATCCCCAAAAAGTATTCGCTAAACTAGAACACATCTTGATAGAATTAAGAATTAAAAGAACCTGATATAGTAATTACCCAAGTATTCGCAAGTAGTAATGCACACTTAATTATTCTCCGTCTTGCTACTACAGTCTTAGCTAGTTAGCTATTTTTCACAAGAACTCACTGCTTACTAATCTCATCCAACAATTACGGATTGGCGGAAATTAGATAGTTATATTCTAAAAATATTCAAGTTGGTCGTACTCAAATATATTAGAAATAAAATTCAACCAAGAACAATCAATAACATGCAAAAATCAATTATAAACGCAATTAGGCATCACGATTTAAAACTAGCATTTGTTATTCTCTACCGATATATAATTTAGCAACTCATAACAATTAAACAAAACAAATAAATAATATAATCAATAAACATACTATGATTAATGAAATAAACAATAGCGATATTAAAATCAACCAAACCATGCGTAAACTGAAACAAAGCTGCGCACTCCAAATTCAATCAAATAATTATGCACCCAATTAATCTCCAAGTAACCCTGAGGCTGCTCCCGTGTAATTACCGTGTCTCTAGAATACATTTCTGTTTTGACGAAAATTAAATAATTACACCATTCAAAATTTACCGTCAAAAAACATAATTGTATTAGTAAATTCTGAAAAACTTACATAAATGATTCTGAAAGTTGAAGATCTAACCGTGATGATCTGAAAGTTGACCTGAGAGTTACACATGCATCCATGCAAGCGCATCCGCATATGTTGTACCATCGCATCCTTCGTACGCATTGTTTCATGGTTACTTGCACTACCAAACTCATCATCCAATACGTTCAATAAAATTACTCTTTAGGATTGTTGTGTTAACTTGCTGTAATACTCCATTCCAATGGAACGGTATATTCAACCTTTGATGATTGTGGTAAAACTTTCTTGGATATCGATGTGAGTCGTGTTACGTACGCTTTCCATAAAGAGTAATTCGACCCTATTACAGCCTTGGGTTACACGAATTCCCTTCGAGAATAAAAAAATCGAGAAACCCTCCTGTTCTAGGCTTGAATCCGGAGATACTTTTGATTGCCTGTGTTTTTGGTTGCTACGTACGTCTGGGAAAATCTTGTCTTTTCCCTTATCATGTTTTTGTTTTTTGTTTTCTGTGTTTTTGTGTGTCATCCTTCAACCTCATGTACCATGCATGCACACACACACACACACACACACACATATATATATATAGCAGATTTCATGAAATGATGCAACTTTTCATCATTCTACGAAAAGTCACGTAGTAAATATTATGAAACAATACATCTTTATCCTTCTTAATTCATCCTCATCCTTTCAACTGAGGATTTAGACACTACATACCATCACCATCAGAATTATAACATATTATGAAATGATATATATTTCCACACTCCATGACAAGCCATGTTAGTCATCACCAACACAATTAATCCTTATCCTGTTAACTGTAAACTCGTAGATAGTTTATACAAGTGTGCACTCCACACCACCAAACTTGCGTTAACGTCCCGAGTTCAAAACTACTCGAATCCAATTATACTTAAATAGCCTTATGTTTCATAAAACACCAACACAAAACAAGTGGAATCTTCCATTGCAAAGTAGGGGTCAGCTGAGAGTTTCCTTAAAATTAAAAAGACTAAAAAAAGAAATTAAAAGATGGAATGAAGAGGTCTCTGGTAATATCTCGGATAACATAAAAATGGTTGAAGGAAAGGTTCAAGAAATTGAAACCCTATATGATCCAACACACACAAGGAGTCCACGAATATAGTTAAATAGGGAGAGAGCCATACTTACTAGGAGTTTAACTGAGGAACACATATTTCTTCAACTAAAATTGTAGGAAAGATGGCTGAGGGATGGGGATGTTAACTCTCATTATGTTCAAAAATCCATCTATGAAATAAAACAAGGTTATCTATACAAAAGATTAAAAACAATTGGACAATGAATGGATAGAGGGTCAGGAAAATATTGGCAAGGCAACTTAGGATTTTTTTCAAAATCCTAATGTCTGATGAAAATACAGACTCTAATGGCAGTAACCTTACTTTCTTAATGAAGGAAATTCAGCCTGATATCACTCAAGATGACAATCAAAACCTAATTAGCCCCGATTCCTAAGACTAAAACCCACGACTCCTTCTCACATTATAGACCTATTAGCTTGTCAAATTTTATTAACAAATGGATGGCTAAGATCATAGCTGGAAGGTTAAAAACTGTGATGAAACTAATTTCTGAGGAGCAATTAGCATTTTTATCAGGAAGAGACGTAGTTGACAACATTCTTTTAATGAAGGAAGGTGTACGGTTGTTAGATAAAAGAAATAAATCCCAAAGAAAAATCAATTGAAATAAATCCCAAAGAAAAAATTAATTAAAATAAATCGAAGAGGATTTGACTGTGGGCGAAAAACACACAACAAAGGTGAGATTTGCTCAACCATGAAATGCAAGCACGAATGGCCGTGGAGAAAGGTGGCGCTACCGGTGTCGGATTTGAGTAGCTTAAAGAAAAAGAAAGATGTTGAGGTTGTAATCAACAGGATTGCGAGGAAACAGAAGATGAGGAAACGATCGAAGTCGAATCGGCGAAGGAGACTTGTATTGAATTGGAGGTAAACCCTGTCAAACCTTCTGTTGTAGATAAAACTGAGATGTTGAGTGGAGAAATAAAGGAGAAACGATGGGAAGACTTTATTAGTGGAAATGG
>JAULKM010036198.1:0-13419 GCA_032355605.1 Rubia tinctorum
AGGAGTTGAGAGGAGCTGAGAGGAGTTGAGAAGAGCTGAGAAGAGTTGAGAGGAGCTGAGAAGAGCTGATTGGAGTTAAGAAGAGCTGAGAAGAGTTGAGAGGAGCTGAGAATAGCTGATTGGAGTTGAGCTGAATTTATTGGAGCTGAGATGAATTGTGAAGAGCTGAGAAGAGTTGAGAAGAGTTGATTGGAGTTGAGCTGAATTTATTGGAGCTGAAATAAGCTGAACTGGACAGGGCCTTAATGTCGCCAAGAAGGAACATAGAGGTTGAGATACCTGATATGAAAGAGATAAATAAGGCACAAGAGATAAGAATTCGGAGATGAAATAAAAGCCTTGATAAGTTAAACAAACCTCGCGAGAATCGAAGATGTCACCCAGGGCTGTCTTTCCCGAGACAAGGGTGATCGAAGTTCAGTGGGGAGCATCAGGGATCTGGGGAATGGATTGATAATTCTTCTCCTTCTTAGATGACTTTTCCGAGGAAAGTCCCTCTGGATATTTCCTTTTGAGCTTCTCTTTGGTAGCTTGTGTATCTTTGCCCTGTAAGAAGGAATTTGGTGCAACTAGAGAAGAAATGTTGGGGTTGCCTTTTGTTGCTGGCCGTCTTTCTTCAAATCTCTGCCTAGACCCAATGAAAAGTAAGAAATATTAAGGGTTAAGAATAGGAAAACGAAAGAGATAAGCTAATTAAAGAAAACTTTATTACTAAAACACCTTCGAGGACTTTCGAAGGTTTAGGTTTTCGAGGGTTAGTCAAGAGAGGGGGCTTTCAAGGAAGCTTCATTGGGTTTGGCGATGAGATAACTTTCTTCTTGATGGCTCTTTTTTTTATCTCATTAGAGCTACCTTCAATAGCTAAGTGTTGTGCTTTTTCTTTCTTCTTTCGCTCAAGCTTCTGAAAAATGAATATATCTTAGACCTCAGGTGACCAAATGAAATCGCCAGTTGAGGTTTTATTGGCGAAAAGGGTATAATCGATGGGTGTGGCTAGAAGAAGGTTCTTGGCATCCTTGAGATCTACGTCACAGGTGAACCTTTTCCCCCCTTCAAGGACTTGACTATCAAGTCCTAATTCCATTTAGAGACTTTATACCTATGGCTGCAGTCGAAGGTAAACCCTTTGTTCTTGTCCTTCCACCCCAATGAATTAGAATAGATGTTGAAAGCTATCCATTTCACCCATCTAGTAGCAAAAGTAATGATTGTATCTTTCTTATTCCCGCTGAACGTCACACTATACACCGAGCGAAGTAACCTGTACTTAGGTATGATCTTGAGCTCATTACATCTCGCCATGAACATCATGATGATGATTATCACAATGGGATGAAACTGTGTTGGGTTAACCTAGAACTCTTTGAGCAGCTTCGAGAACAAGGAGGGGAAAGGAAAGCTAAGCCCAGATATAATGTGCTTAAGATAAATAGACGACCTTTCGGCTGGTGGATTTTCAGGTGATTCTTCTGCTATTAAAGGTCGCAACTTGATATCCAGAAAAATTATTTGACCTCGGGTAATAGTGGACAAAATCTTGGAAATGGGATCCTCGATCCCAGACACACCCTCAATATCTTGAGTTTGGGGGGGGGGGGGATACACTCTCGACTATGAGCTCGCCTTCCTTAATTGGGGTCTCGAGGACCTCTTCTTTCTCGCTCGAGGAAGTGTTAGTTTCCTCGTCTACCAGAGCAAAATGGCCCGGGGATGGCATTTTTAGACCCTTTTTTTCCTCGATGGGATTTGTAAAGAAACTTATACTTCCTCTACAGTGGTTCAAAGCTCTATGATCCTTGTTGTGGGTAATCTCCTAAGGCGACCCTTTCCCATGACCGCAGGCCACACTAAATGGATTTTCCCAAGAGGCATATCAGTGATCACAAAGTCTCCAGGATAATGATCTGTGTGGCCTATTTCATCGACTTCGGGTTCGAAAACCCTATCGGAATTCCTTCCTTCAGACTCGAAACTTGACCCTTTCATTCTTGCTACTGTGGCTATTTTTTGTGTATTAACTTCATTTCTTCATGAAAAATCTCATCGAGGAATCCCCTCTTATTAGATTTCTTACCAGAAGAAGGAATGTCAGTAGCCATAATAGATAAATAGGGATAAAATGGAAGATGGAAAAACAGACCGAACTTACTTGCTAAGAGGAAGGAAAATGGTGAAGATGATTGTGAGGAATTTGTGTGCTGCAAATGTTTTATTCAAATAATCTGCAAGTGAAATGAGGGGAAGTTAAGCAAATAGGCAGTTATGAAGGCTTAAACGGTGGCTAGGTGATGATTATTTCAAAAAACTAAAAGTTGAAAAGGCGTGATAATCTTTCCATATCCCTATAAAAATAATTGTCATCTACACGTCTTTTCACGAAATGAAACGAAATGTGCATCCTTACAAAATTTGAAAATGTCCATATAAGAAAACTAAAAATAATTTCGAGGCTCGAAAAAGGTTGTTCTGTTTAAGTAACCTAGAGACATCATACCGGAGCTTGAAAACTTCGACCTCGAGAGTCATATCTCGAACATTCCGGGATTTGAACTTTTAGGGCAATATTATTGAAATATTCTCATAACTTTCATACTTCGAGTATCCTAGGGTCTCGAATGCTTTCTAACCTCAAAGAGGGCTTTTGATGATATTCAAGTCTAATAGGCCCAAATAAGTTATTGGGCTCGGCTTAGCCCAATGAGACCAAGAGAAATGGTCAGCAACGGTTGTAACGAGCCCCCTTTTTTGGCACTTACTGAGCCATGCAGAAGTTATGTCATACACAAATACTATTAAGATATTTTAGGTATAAATACAAGGTAAGTCTACTTTTTAAGATTCATTCTCTTTATACGGTATTCATACGGAATACCGATTTAAGTATCAGGGAGTTTTCCACTGGAATACTTCGAGGTTTTTTTTTTTTTTTTTGCAGATCACGACCAATGGATTTGACGGTGCTACTTTATCAGTTTCACGATGCATCATTTATGTTTAAAGTCTTCTGTACTTACTCTATATATAGAGTTAAGTGATGATCAATAAAGTATCGGTTAACAAGCATTGATAGACCATATTTGTGTTTGATAAACCAGTTTCAACATAAATAACCTGGGTCCGATGCTGGAAAACGCAACCAAACGTCAGTAAACAAGACCAATACGTCAGTGACTTCCAATCGGCATCGTCGGAATCGTTGGGAAAATGACTTTTTCCAGAAAGTCGCGAATCAGTCGACCTCTGATCCAATAAACCATCGACGAATCTGGGAAGAAATGACTAAATATTGATTGCCAGAATCTCCGTGACGCCAGAATCTCCATGAAGAAGAACTAGAAAGTATAAATTTTGCCAGCGAAGCCGTCTAGCTTTTCTAGAGAAGGAGGCCAATGGAGAAGGTCGATTCTTTCCGGCGAAGAAGGTCATCGGTGAAGGTCGGGTTTTGACGGTGATGAATGCCATTAGAGAAGGTCAAGCCTTCCGACGAAAGAGGCCATTGGTGAAGAAGAAAAACAGTGTATTTTTAGCATATTTGCTATTAAGTACCCGAGTTTCAAAGCTTATTTTAAATATGACCCTGTAAAAGTAATTAGACTTAAACCTCTAAAATGAACCTGCTCTTATTTTATTGTTACATAATCTCTAATAAGTCTTTGATCTTACCATAAAACGGTATTGCAGAAGACGGACTCGTTGTGAATTATTCATTTACCTAGGTGGCAAAATATGTTTGACATGAAGCTAGCCTAGACATGAAAACAACCTACACTTAGTAAGCTTTAAAAAAAACCTACACTTAGCCAGAAAATCTTGTATGTGGGGGAATTTGTCTATGTGAGGTTGAGGGACTAATAGTATATTGACAAGTGTACATGTGGTAGGAAATATTAGCAGTTTTTATTTCTTTATGTCTTTTATCTTTTTTTTCTCTCATCAAATTTAACACTTATCAACATACTATTTATATCTCAACCCATATGGAGAAATCCCCACACATAAAATTTTACACTTAGCAAGTTTTCTCGAGTGATTGTATTAAAAATTGTGAAAATGAGACCTTACCAGCACGCGTTTGGACAACCTGGCTTGATTAGTATTATTCCATGTATCTACCAACTTATAAGTTAGCGGGATTCTTGTAACCTAACCGAAATCGAATGTCAGCGATCTCCCAACATTAAAATTTTGAAAACAACCCATATTTAAAGCACAATCATCCGACATAACCATGTAAACATTACATCAATTTGACGTACCAAGTTTCATCTTCAAGAATCATGTTTAAGCATTTCATAGTAATGGCTTGCCTGGTCATGGCAGCCTCGACTTCTGGTAATTTCTCTCAGGAAGCAAGTTGCACTTTTGGTGATAGTAGATGCCAGGTACATAGAATCAGTGTCTACGGACCGGATCGCTGATCCTTTCAAATTTTATTTTCATAATTGTATTATCTAGAGATGAATTTGATGTTTTCTTAGATTGAATTCTTTTGCGGTTGAGCTCATTTTTTTAAAAATAAAACCGTCTTTAACGGGGATGTTTGGAGATCCAACCCTTTTATATTAATTTGATTGATCAAAAGACCTACATTCAAGTGAACTTTACATCGTTGTGGAATAAACCCATTACAATGAGGCGCTAACTATATATAACAATTCTAATCTGAGGTCTCACTTGCAATAAGAGATATAAACAAAGGCACTAGACAATATTATAATTAATTCTAAACAAAGGCCTATATATGTGGCAATAAGAAGGGCACACAAAGGTTAAGTGAATTCCAGTTCCACTGTGTAGCTGTCTAATGTTGTTGAGCTACTCTGATGTCTTGTTCTGGTTCAGCCGCGCTGCAAGTGGCTCGGAAAGGGAAGCTCTTGACCCTCTCTCTAGATCAGATTTCTGGCTCTGGGTTCAACTCCAAAAATCAATACCTTTTCGGTAGGTTTGACATGGACATGAAGCTTGTGCCAGGGAATTCAGCTGGCATAGTTAGTACATTCTACGTGAGTTTTCATACAAATTAAGGTTTACCTGTAATGAACAAACACTTAATTACTGATATATTGGTTCATGTAATGCATGGATGCAGTTAACTTCATTCGGATAGTATCATAATGAGATTGATATTGAGTTCCTGGAAAATGCATCTGGGCAGCCATATACACTTCATACAAATGTGTACTGCCAGGGAAAAGGAACAGAGAATAGCAGTTCAAACTCTGGTTTGATCCAACCTAAGCCTTCCATACTTACTCCATTGTCTGGAATCCTTAAAGGATCATGTAAGCGTACTCGCGAATCACTGAACTGCTCCTTTTTACAATAACAGTAGGCAAATATTGTTGAAATTCTCCAAAAAATAATGAAATATTTGCGTGTGGCTTACAAATACTGCAGCTTGTTGGTTGATAATATCCCTATCAGAGTGTACAACAATAACCAGAAAAGTGGCATTCCATACCCCAACAACCAGGCCATGGTAGTGTACTGCAATTTATGGGAAGCCGACGAGAGGGCAACTCAAGGTGGGAGAATCAAGACTGATTGGACAAAGGCTCCATTCATTGCCTCTTACAGAAAATTCTACCCCAATGGATGTGTGTGGTCATCGACAACAACTACCTCATCTTGCAACTCCAATTCAAAAGAATGGATGGCTCAACTGCTCGACGCGAAGTCGAGAAAGCAGCTCCAGTGGGTGCAATCCAACATCATGATCAATAACTACCGCACTGACCGCCAAAGGTTTCCCTAAGGCTTTCCTCCCGAATACAAGCTTTCTAGCTAGGGTTGTTTAAGACAACAGTTCTTGTTCTGTTTGGCAATTACCAATATTAATTCTTTTCCAACGTTAGTTGATTTTTCAGTATCATGTTTATGAGCTTGTGTGAAATTTTCATTAATTTTTTGTTTTTTCGGATAGATATAAATTTATATCTGTTACTTGAGACGAGCAATAATTTTCATTAGGGAATTAGAGTGTGTTTTGTTTCTTAAAGAACTAGAGCACACACTATTGGAGAGTGTTTGATTAAAGGCACCAATTAAAGACGATTCTTGATTAGGACCCGAAACAGGTTTTGAATTTGGAACCTCCTCCCATCCGTTGGCTCACAACTTTGGAGGCGATTATTGTTTAATTAAAAGCATTTATTGTGGAACCATATTTAATTTGATTCAATTAAACGCGGTTATTGAGGAGAAACCACCTTTAGAAAAGGTTCCGATTTCAGAACAATTAATTAACAAATTAAAAGAATAAGTGCGGCCTTATCAAACCCTCTTCCAATCTTAATCTCCCACAGCTCCCGAATTCAATCTTTCTAGCGATTTTTGTCATCTTCCCTGTGGTTTTCATGGCTTCCTGCACAACCCCCACCTCATCTCTCTTAGAAATCTTCCTCCGCCCTATTCCAACCATAAAATTCGTCTCCGACACAAAACCCTCTTCCGATCGGTTTTGTGGCGGCAATTGTGGTGGTTGACCGAGAGTGAATACCATTGTGTCTATTGTTTTCTATTCGATCGGTTCCCCTTAGCTTCTCCTAGTTAAGGGTTTTTGATTTGATGGGTTACCCGCGGATTCGATGGGTTTTTTATTCGGCGCCGTCGCCGATGATGTGTTTTCTTCTCTATTTTTTCGGTGAGCAATTTTCTCGGTTCTTCTCGTTCAATTGTTATGTGTTGTTGCTGATGAATGGTGTGCATTTGTTTTGATAATAAAAATTGCTAATAGAGGTGTCGATCATCACAAGGTTGGTGCTGCAAAGTAATGACCAGTTTCATAGTTTAATTATTAAGGGAATAATTATTTTAATGTAAATATTCTTTGTAATTGTAATTAGATGTAGATTCTTTTTTTTCTGTAAAGATGTTTGTATTCATATACATAATGTACCCAGAGCATGAATAAAACACACACTATTACTCTTATTTTCTACATGGTATTAGAGCATAAAATCCTGACACATTGAAGAAAAATTTCGCTGATTTTTCCGAGCTCCACGCGCCGTCGTCTGCTAGTTGCTGCTGCTCCTGTTCCGTCCGCCGATCGCCGATTTCCGCGATCATCTGTGCTCTGCCCAGATCCGGTGTTCCGTGACTCACAAGCGCCGCCGGTTCAATCCACGCGTCGCCGCTGTCAGTTCACGCGTCGTCATACGTCAGCCACGCGCCGTCGTACGTCAATCCACACGCCACCGATTACCTTGAATGGTCTGCTGCTATTTGTGGTGTTATGCTTGCCAAGAAGAAGATTGGTTTCATTGATGGAACCATTACCAAACCCCAGGATAATCATCCCGATGCAGTTGATTAGTCGGGAGTTAATGCTACCCTAGTATGCTAGATCTTGCAGACTCTAGATCCACCGTTGCGTTCATCTACTAGTTATTATTCCACAATTAAGGAATTGTGGGATGATCTTAAGGCTATATTTACTCTTGGGGATGGTCCGAAAAATCTGCAGATGCATGAAGATATACAGAACTGTCGGCAGAATGGTCAAACAGTTGCCTTTAATTTTGGCAAACTAAAGAAGTTGTTCAGTGCCTACAACTCACTTCGGCCTCCTTTAGTTTTCACCTGTGAAGCTTGCAAACCTCTGTGCACTTGTAACCATGCTGCTAATGCCTTCCAAGAACGTGAGAAATACATTATCTATCAATTTCTCCTCAGACTTGATGAAGGCTATCACACCTTGCGATCCAACATCATGACCACCGATCCTTTGCCACCTATCATGCGCGTATATGCCTTTGTTGCTCAGGAGGATAATCATAAAGTCGTTGTTCGGTCTCGTGAGTCTTCTTATGATTCTATGGTGTATGTTGCCCGACGCCCTTCACCAGCGGGTTCTTCGACAATTGTTCTCACCACAGCTGATCGCAAGAATCTCATCTGTTCTCACTGTAATTGCAAGGGTCACGATAAAGATACCTGTTTCAAGCTCACTGTAGTACCTGATTGGTTCAAGGAGTTTAACCAGATATCCAAGAAGACGGTGTCATCACCACCAATGGTCGCCGCCGCTATCGGCAGAACGACCGCTGGGGTTCGCCAGCCCCACCCGGACATGCTGCTGGTTTTGGTCCTGCTCTGTTAGATGAACAATGGAGTACGACCCTACATTTATTTAATCAGTTTAATGTTGTTTCTGACCATGGGTCAGGTAAGTACACTTTACCATGGATCCTTGATTTAGGAGTCTCGTATCACATGACGGGTGACAGAGGATTAATGTCATTACTGCTGTTAATGTCGTGAATGTTATCTTGCCTGATGGTTCTGTATCATCCACATCACAATATGGTTCTATTCGTTCTGGAGATGATACTCTTACTCATGTGCTCTACATACCTTCTCTATGATGCCATCTATTATCATGCTCTAGATTTTTATCTACCTTAAAATGTCTAGTTTTGTTTACTTAAAATTATTGTATTTTACAGAAAATCAGTGTGAGGAATGTGATTGGTGTGGGTGAACAACAAGGGGGGTTTATTGGCTTTGTTCGCCGGATACGAATGATCGTCCTCATATTTTGCAGTCTATTCTGACAGTTGCTTCAGTTTCGTCTTCTGATTTATGGAATCCGCGTTTTAGGCATTCTTCCTCTACGGTGTTATCTTCACTTTCTACTCTTAATTTTAGCACAAATAATGTTACTGTACCTTTCTCGGTTTGTCATCGAGCAAAGCACACCAGACATAGTTTTCCTTTAAGTTCTTCGAATGCTAGTTCTTTGTTTGAAAAAATTCATTGTGATGTTTGGGGTCCTTATAAAACACCATCCTCTAGTGGTGAATTTTATTTTTGACTATAGTTGATGATTATTCTCGATATGTTTGGGTTTACTTATTAGTTTCTAAGTCAGAATTTACTTCTAGAATATTGAATTTTGTTCTTTAGTCAAGAATCAGTTTGACGACACTGTTAAGCGTGTTCGGGCTGATAATGGTACATAATTTATACCTTTGAGATCCTACTTTGCTGAGTCTGGGATTATTTTTGAGACTTCTATGGTTGATACACCACAATAGAATGGTCGTGTGGAACGCAAGTATTGCCATTTGTTGAATGTGGCTCGTGCTTTGCGTTTTCAGGCCAATCTACCGATTGAATTTCGGGGAGAGTGTGTTCTTACAGCTGCATATCTGATTAACCGGACACAGATGAAGCATCTCAATGGTCGCAAAACTTTTGAATTACTCTATGGTTGCTCCCCAAATTACATGGCTTTGCGAGTTTTTGGATGTTTGTGCTTTGCTTCCCATATTCCCAGATTCCGTGTTTGCTCCAAGAAGTCATCGCTGTTGGTTTCTTGGGTATCCTGCCTGGAAGAAAGGTTATTGGCTCTTTGATTTAGAGTCCCACATTTTCTTTAATAGTTGGGATGCGGAATTTTATGAAGATCAGGATTCATAGTCTGCTCTCCCGGAAGCATCATTGCCACCGCCGGTTCCCTCCTCATCGTCGTCGCTGGCCGGGCAGTCACCACCGTCGGCCGCCAATTTTCCAGCTACCAGAATTTGTCCACCAGATTCTTCCCGACGGCCAGAATACTCCTGGAAGCCGGCCACCCACCTGACGCCAGAGCCACCCATCATCGACACCCTGCCAGCCGTTCCGATTTCCACTCCGGCGTCGATACCCCACGCGCCGCCGGCCGCCGTCGACATTGTGCTTCACGCGCCTCTTCCATCGCAGCTTGCCACGTCGGACAACTCCCTGACGCTGCAATCTACGACTGATCTGCCTCATGTCCGCTAGAGTTCTCGTGATCGTCGCCCTCTTACTTATCTGTCCAATTATGTCTGCTCTCTTGCTGATATTAATGACTCCCCACTGCTACGACTACACCTGCCATGTCACATTCCTCAGGTGTTCTCTATCGTTTATCTAATTTTGTCAATTGTGATAAATTTTCTAGTACACATTCTAGATTTTTGGGTGCAGTAACTTCTAGTGCAGATTCGACTACTTATTCTGAGGCATCCAATCATGCTCATTGGCGTGATGCAATGGCTGATGAGATTAATGCACTTGAGCGTAATCAGACATGGACCTTGTTTTTATTAGCTCTGAATAAGACTGCTATTGGATGAAAATGGGTGTATCGTACCAAGTTCAAATCTGATGGTACCATTGAACGTCACAGAGCTCGCTTGGTGGTTCTTGGAAATCGCCAAAGGGAAGGGATTGACTACACTGAGATATTTACTCCCGTTGCGAAGATGAGTTTGGTACGTTTATTTTTATCAGTTGCAGTTATTCGTGGTTGGGAACTGCATCAGATGGATGTGCATAATGCTTTTCTGCATGGTGATCTGGATGAAGAGGTCTCCATGCAACCTCCACCGGGATACCCTGCAAGCTGAGTTATTCTGTTCATACTCGTTCTCAGTTTATGAAGTCTCCTTGTGTTCCTCACTGGCAAGCCGCAATTCGTGTGCTTCACTACTTGAAGAGTTATTCTGGTCAATGTTTATTTCTCTCTTCATGTAGTTCCTTACAGTTGACTGCTTATTGTGATTAGGATCGGGCTGCTTGTCCTATTACGCGACGCTCTCTTTCTGGGTACTTTGTGACAATTGGTAATTCCCCAGTTTCATGGAAGACCAAGAAGCAACCTACAGTTTCTTGTTCTTCTGCTAAAGTGGGGTATCGTGCTATGGTCGTTGCCTATTGTGAGTTGTTGTGGCTTAAGTCGTTACTTCGTGACTTAGGTGTTGTGCATTCATCTCCAATGCGACTATTTTGTGATAGTCAATATGCTCTCTACATTGCAGCGAATCCGATGTTCCATGAACGTACTAAGCATATAGATGTTGATTGTCATTTTGTCTGTGACCTTGTATAGTATAGTACCATTGTTACTCATCATATTCACACGACTGACCAACCTGAGGATTTTTTCACCAAAACTCTCGAATGAACTCAGTTTCATTCTTTACTTGGCAACTTGGACATTTCTGATTCCCTGCTCCAACTTTAGGAGGATTATTAAGGAAATAAATAGTTTAATGTGAATATTACTTGTAATTGAGGAGAAGTATTAATGAATAAAATTACAGATTATTACCTTTATTTTCTCCAGATGAATTGATGGGGATTGAGAGAGTTGGGCCATTTGTGTATATATTTTTCAATTTGGGATAAATATCGATTACATTTCAATTTACATGTATAAAAATCTTAAATTCAGGTACTAGGGCACATGTAAATTGGGTACTAGGGCACATAAATTGAAATTGTTACTAGGGCACATGTATAAAAAACAGAATCCAAAATTGTTACTAGGGCACATAAATTGAAATTGGGTACTAGGGCACATGTAAATTGGGTACTAGGGCACAAAATTCGATTTTCTACTATCAAATGTTGAAGTTTATAGCTCTTAGCCATGTCGAGATTGATGTGGGACCTACTAAAGTATAATTGTACAAGTTCAATAGGATTAAACTTCTGGGGATTAACGTGTACCGGCTAGTTCGAGTGATGATAAATATTTGGGGGACCATCTTCAACTGCTAGATAACAATCCTCAACACCCCTGTAGGAACAACCCAATACTTCTTTTATCTTCCATGGATCAACCTCAAACTGTCCACCATTGACTATTGTAGAGAAAGACCCTCTATCATTCTCCACAACATTGGCATAAAATTGACACACTTTGTTGAAGTGCACCTCATCAGCAATGGCTAGAAGCTCTGCACAATTTTGGAATTCAAATGATAAACCTAAACTATTCAACCCTACCACCGTGCTATCTTCAAATACCAATGCATATGAATCGAACAAGCTTGCATTTTGAAACAAAGATTGATACCTCTCTAAGGCTCCTAGTGACACAAACTTGTAGCGTCAGGCGACAAAGTTTTCTTTTGCCTGACCAGTTGCTTCTTCGCCTTTGTCCTTACACTTGGTTCAACCGAGGTTTTAGCCATTGTAATCTTCACGAGGAACAGAATTGAGTGATATGCCTGTTACTTTCAACCATATGTAAACGTGTGGTGTTTAGTTTACTTGTAGACACCCTATTCCGAGTTCGTTAGGTTTTTTGAAACACTGTTTTAGTGATCATGAAACATAGTTATGATTTCAGAACTATGATCGGGTGTTACCATTTCAATTGAACAGAAATATTTAATTTTCTGTATTGAAAAAGTGGCTGACAATATTTCCAACCTCGATTTTGAATAAAGACCCCACAAATAATTACACATCATCGATACATGTTAAGACATCTGAACGTCATATTCCTTATTTTATTTGGTTATTAAAGACAATTAATTAACTAGCCGCTATTTCGAATTGGTTACATGTCTCGGAAGAACAAAAATCTGATTTCTGAAACGTTGACGTTTTCTACATCGTGGACCAAGTTTACATATTCCAAACTGGGACGTCTATTTGGGAAATAGTATAAGTTAAGAAAGGTTTCAACTATAGTGAAACAATGAACTTCTACGGTGTGAAAAATAATCATAAAATACTCCTTGTTTGAGAAGACCGAAAAACTCTTAAATAACAACATTCTTTCATAACATGAACAATATGATTACTGCATAAATAACAACCATTTAATAACCACTGCATAAATATATATATATATATATATATATGATCTTCTTCCCCACAATTAATATATTTCCTTCCCTCGTTTTATTTCCTTATACGCAGAACAAATTATTGACTCACATTAATACCTTTCCTCCCCTTGCTCCATTTTCCTTAAATGTAGAGCACTTCCCATCTTCCTTACACATAACAAGTACGGCAAAAAAATTCCTCAAGCCAAAGCCTAATTTGATCAAAATTATTTTCTTCAATTCTATTGATTTCGCTCCGAATTCTCTCTTTTCACTAAGTCTGCCAATGAAGATTTTAAGGTTAAAATTATCACCATCGTTCTTCGAATCTGGCATGCCACCATCGTTTTCAGCAAATGAAGATTAGGGTTCAACTTACCCAATTTTATGAGCGTTTCTTTTGTATAAAAGTCCAATAGGGATATAGTTGTAGATATGATGTTGATTTTTTTAAAAACTTTTAATTACTCTATATGATGATTTATTTTTAATGAAAATGGTCTTCTAGTTCATAGAGATGTTTATGGTTTTATTTCTTGATTGATTTTGCGTTTAATGAAAATTTTGGGGAAATGGTTGTTGAAAGTTTTGGATTGTAAGTTTATGGGTATCGACCGGAATTCATGTGCCGGAGAAGAACTGTGAAAGAAGCTTTTTCAAAAAATAATAATCTTGGAAAGCTAGGTGGGAGGCCGTCGTCGTGTCTCTCAAAGATAGTATTTATATGCCCTAATTGCGGCTATACAACTAGAAAGTAGATAGTGGCAAATCGGGGTCGTCCACAGAGAAAAGGGATTTTATCGAGTGTTAAAGTAGTGAAAAA
>JAULKM010036209.1:0-13417 GCA_032355605.1 Rubia tinctorum
TGATTAGCATAGTTACTTGACTTTGCTAGTTTTGTTGTTTTTACTTTCATAACTTAGGAAACCAACCAACCAACCAACCAAAACCCCCTTTTTACTTGCTTTTATATCTATGTATATATATATATTTAGGCCTATCCTCGCACTTGTATGCATGAACCCTTAGGAATATCCCTCTTCTATGTGGACGACCCCAACTTGCCAAACTATATACTTAGTTGTATTTTGTAAGCATATTGGGATCTTTGAGAGGTACGACGACGACCTCCCACTTCTCTCACACTCCCCGAAGATACTAAAGTAACCTAACCACCCTAAATATTGTGAAGAAAAAGGTAAGTACAAGTGATAAGTGTTGAACTGTCCTACTCCACCAAATAGTCCACCAAATGCAATCTAAGAGTTTTTGCCGAAAAAACCACAAAGGATAATTCAAAAGATCCTCAACTTGATTGTAACTAAGGATAACTCGAGATTCTCAACTTAGCTACAACCAAGGATAATGCCGAATCCTCAACGTAGTTTCCTTTTTCTCTCAATTTCTCTCATTTTACCTAGGAGCCCTTTCGGGTTTTCATCCTAGCATTCACACATATTGAGCTCACCATCTCACCTTTTTCCACACGACCTCTCATTTTGCCTAAGTTTTTTAACTTAGCCAGACCTAGCCTTGCATTTTTACCTAGGCCTTTCGACCTATCCGGGCTTTCTTTCCATTTTTGCCTAACTGGCCCTTTTGAGTTTCCAACTTAGCTGGGTATATATATATTATATATTTTTTTCCATTTCCCACTTTTTTTTCGTAGCACAAAATGGCCCAAATTTTACTACAAAAAATAGTGGAAAAGAAAAAAATTACACAACCAAAGTTTCAAAACACATCCCCAAAAAAACAAAGTAATGGTACTCTAAAGATCACACCACCAAAAATTCTACAGAACTTCCCAAAACCAAAGATAACACCAAAAACACCAAACAAGAACAACACCAAAAACACAAAGGAATCCTAAGATGAAAAACTCCTAAGTTTTTCACTACTATCTCCCACACTTGAACTTTGCATTGTCCCCAATGCAATGAAACAATAAAAGTCATGAGTGGGAAAGAGAAAAGTAGTGGAACTCACTCATGTGACCCTGAAGGGTACTTCTTCAAGTGTCACATCTCATGCCTCCTTCTTCACTCCTCTCGTCGCATTTCTTGCCTCTCAATAAGAATGACATCCCCAAAACCATCGAGCCTTGAGATGTGGAATATCTCGATCCATTTCTTGATGGCTTCTTCTTGGACATCCGATCTCTCATCTACAATGGTGAACACCTTCTTCATTTCCCACTCGATGGACTTTAACCTAGATTTCCAAGCATGCATGGTATCCTCAATGGAACTTATCCTACTCCCAAGTTCTTTCAACTGTATGCTCATTACGCCCACTGCATGACCAATATCCTGCATAAGTTAGGTAGAGCTTGTAAGCTATTCCCTGAATATGTAGAATTGGTCAAGGTCATTTGTGGGTATCTGAGTACAGCTAATCAGTGCCCTAAGTGGGATCTCGTTGTTGTCCTCCTCGACGTCTATATAGGAAGTTGATAGGATTATGTAAAAATTCTTTTCAAACCTCAGATCAAGGGCTATGAAGAGGTCATCAAACACCGTATCCTGGTCGGTAGCTGTACGCTCTAGCTGGGGGAGAATCATAAAGTTGCACACCAAGGAGCCACCATATAACCATACGAAGTGATATTTTAAAGTCGTGGTGGCCACCATACTCGCTTTCTCCAGCTTTTTGATCATGTACCATGTTCCTGAACTACCCAAATTCGCCCCCGCATACAGAGAAGGAACCAGATAGCCCAATTATTGGGCTAAAAGTCCAACCATACCTCCCATAGGAATCTTACCACCTTTCTTGTTTCCGATGGCAATGCATTCATCCACGAAAGCCGAAACCATGTTGGGGTGAAAATTCCCCTTCGGAGTCATCGCCCAAAAAACTTAGTCATCTGAACCAGTATACTGTGAAATCTCCTGGTAACAGAACACTCCCATTGACAATAATCGCTGAACATATTACAACGCCGGATGGACAATCGCAGTGCTTTTGCAAAGATGATTCCTCTCTGTGCCCGAAAGGATTCTCCTAAAATTGCTCAATTAAAATTGATGGCATTGTGACCCGCACTCTCCCGAGCATCGTTAAACAAGAGAGGAGGATATCTAAGGGTCAAAGATAAGATTTATATTACTCCTATTCCTACTACTATACTACCAAGAATGGTAAATAGTGGCAAGTACCAGGGTCGTCCACAGAGATGTCAAGAATCTAGTAATCTACAAAACACTACCGTGGTTGGGTTGTCAATCTGACCACGTGTTAGGAATAAACAGTGTTCTGAAACTAACCACTGGGGGGGGGGATTTTCAACTATTTACTACAAGCATGCAATCAACGGAATAAACTATGTAAACAAACACTCGGGGAATATTTGCGTAACATGGTCAATGTTATTTCGATAATTGATTTCATCAAGTACAATAACTTAACCCTACTCTAGTGTTTGTGTCACATGGTGTGAATAAAATCTTCCATCTGTCTCTCCTTCATGACTAGGGGAGTGCAACAGCTGCTATGACACATTGTGCAGGTTTGATTCTCCCCCTGCGATTAAGCCCTGGGCGGAACACCACAAACGCCCTACCCCTAGGCCTACTAAGGCAAAGGAAGTAGCTATCTTATCGATGACTAATAGGATCAACAAAATAATCCTAGTTTACTACCTACTCTATCTCCACCCTCAACCCTTTAGACTTCTTGGTCAGGTAACTAGATGCATGGTCGATCATGATGATAAACAGCTTTAACCTTTGTGCACATGCCCTGTTCCAAACTACCATCATCCCAAGTGCACCTAGGTTTCCTTAACCGGGGAGTAGCAATAGTGCACCAACATGAAAGTAGACTTGATTGTGTGCCAACAAAGTGTGAAAAACATGCAATTCATAAGAATATTAAGAACAAGCCAATATAATGATCATAAAACACATAGAAATAGATAGATCTAGAAATATCACAAAATAAACATCAATACATGAATACAAATATAATCCCCAAGCAAGATCCATACTCCCTAAGCATTGAACCCAAGTATTTCATTGGATTCAACGCTTTTGGGCAAAAGAAAGATAAAAAGATGAAAATAAAAGAAACTAAAGAGAAGTGAGAGTGTTTTCCCTTTCTAGCCCCCTACTAAGATCTAAAAAAGATTCTTTTTCTTTAACTCTAGTAGGCAAAGGTCCATATATATAGTACTAGGGAATTATGCCTAAAAATAGGCCCAAAAAATGGCCAGAAACCCTAGCAGCCACTTGGGACTCGTGCCGGCACGGGGTGCCGGTCTTGGGACAGGTCGTACCAGACGTGCTGGAGTAGGGCACTAGTCTTGGCATGGGCTGTGATGCTGGTGCTGGGCGCACCTCATGTCATCCGGCGAGGGCTGCCAGCCGGGTCTTTGTTTTGCTCCTTTCTGATCAGTGCTATACATTGTTTTGTGCGCCTCGTCAGCCGAACCTTGTTTTGCTTAGTACCTAAGCTTACCCCACATCATTATTCACACCACGTGGGATTTTCTTGGTATTTGTAACTTGAAACGGTGCAGGATGTGTAAAACAAAATGTCCAGCCCCCATAGTTAGCCAATTTTGGAGTGAAAAGAGGGGACTCTCGCATAAAATTTTGACACTGACCGTGCCAAGTGATATGGGCTGTGCCAAGGCTCCCTAACATGGGTTGTACCGGTTGTTGAAAGTTGTGCTAGCTTTCAGATAGCGATGGTATTCTTGGCTAACTTCTTTGCTCTGCTACGAGTTAATTGTTGGTTTGATTTGGGAGTTATTGTATTCGATTTCATAGAGCCCGAGAAGAAAAATCCAATGGTGACACCTTCAAGTGCTGATTCCTCTCGAATTGTTCCTAGAACTCCGTGCAACCTCGAACAACGATCCCTCAATTTCTTCTTTGGCTTTCTTGAACTTTGAATCTGCCTTTCTTTGTCACAATTCCATCTACTACCATGATTTAGAGTTTGTGGCCTTCAATCCACTACCATCCTTGCGAATAGCCTTCGATATCTTCTACCATTTTGCGAATGGCCTTCAAATATCTACTACCACCCTCACGGATGGCCTTCCACCAAAGAAAATGAAAAATTAATCACGAGCAACCTACTAATGAGATCAAAGAGGAAGATGTCAAATGCTTTGGAAAATATATGTATTTGACGTCTCATCATCATACTTCCACCCGAATGCTTGGCCAATGTTTAGATGTGGCATAGTTTTCTCCTTATCATCCAAGTGGAAATAGATGCTTCTCCTCCCTTCATTGTCCTTTGATTGCTCCAAGGTAGTCGAAAGCTCTAAAGTCCACTGTATGTAGGTCTTGGAATGCTTGTCTAAGAAATCCTCTAGGCCTATTCGGCTTAGAAAATACGTGACGGACTCAAGTAAACCTAGAGATCACAAGGTCTCCTTGCAAGAAAACTCCGTATCCAATATGGTATGCTTCGGGAAATTTAAGTACTTCTACCTCTTAGCCGCACTCTTGAAAATGGTGGTCAACCCCATGAACTCATTAATGATGAAAGCAGGGTTAAATGAAAGCGGGGTTAAGAGGAAGGGAAGTTGCCAGCTCTCTTCTCCTAAACTTTACCAATTTCTTCCTCTTGGCACTCCATGAAGTTGTTCCTTTTTCCGACCTATTCCTTTTTGGAGCCATCCTATTCACAACAAGAAAAAGGTGGTAATTCAAAGATAACCAAAAGCATGCAACAAGACTCATTCAAAAATAACATTTCTTCCTAAATAGCCACACCACTTCAAATCATGCTATCTTAACATAAAGGCCACTCAATCAAGAAACATTCCCCCTAAATAACAAACTCATGAATAATCATATCATTCCATCAAGAAAATCATACAATTAAGAATCATCCTTTCTAAACCACATAGTATTTGAAGATCATAACATCAAAGAGTAAGTACAATGCTCCCCTTACACTTAGTTCAACACAAACTCACTCAAATAACCCAAAAAAAATTCAAAAAAAACACTTCAACTTATTTTTGAGTATAAAAATCCTCATCACATCACTATCATGTTAGATAAATCAAGTATACATAAAGCTTAAGGGATTATCCAAAATTTGAAATGAAGAGGTGAAGAATCCACACAAGAAGAAGCATAAACACTAATTTTTGAGAAAATGGGCTCAAATATTTATGTTTTACCAAGGAGAAGTGAGGGTGAGTGTTTTTGAGAGATTCCAATGACCTAAATGAATCCTATAGGTAAATTAATGTACTATGGATCATTATTGTCAGCAAAGAAGGTGATTTAAAAGGAGGTGCAAATGAGATAAGGATGGCATTTTGAAAATAGAGAGTGAAAGGGACAAAAGTATCAATCTATTTATGCATATGGGAGGTGTTGATGTAATATTTACACCAACATTTAAAGGAAACAAAGGCTTTTTTGAATTAAAGGGCTAAAACTTTCATGTTTTGGCTTAAAATTCAAAATTTTGTGAATCTGAATTTTTGGCCCCAAAAAATTGCAGCACATGAAGCCTGGAATGAGGCACCTCTCGTGCTGACATGTGCTGTGTGTCCTAGCATGGGCTGTGCTGACTCAGTTAGTTTTGTACTCACACGGCTTCTGTTCCTTGGCTTGGTCGGTGTTGAGCATTGAACTAGTTGTGCTAGGTGATTAGCACAAGGCTCCCCTCGTGCATAGTGCCATTTTTTCTTCTTCCTGCGTTTTTCCAAAGAAACAGTCACCTAAAAAATCCAATTTCTCACACCAAAAAGTACGATATTAGGACTCATAATTTATCAACCAACAAGAGTTTCATCCCAAGATCCTTTGTCTAACACTAAAACCTGCAAAATATATCTACTAAAATCATGTCAAGAGAAAATAAAGAAAAAACATGTATTTTTATTGTCATCATCACGACTTATTTCTTTTTCATTCAATTGATATCGTTGGGTCTCCAGAGTCTCCATTTTCAACTCCACCCACGATGATCTGTGAATTGTTTTTCTTCCATCTGAAACTTTTTATTTATTTTGATGGCGAGATCGTCTTCAAATTCAGGAAATCCACAGCAAAAATATGTTGTAGATGATAAAGGATTTGTAAAGATCAGAGTGGAGGATCCTCTCTACCTGAATATTGCTAATAATTCAAATATGAGTCTCCTTGCGGAGCTGCTCATCTAGAAGAATTTTCTGATATGGAACAGAGCTATGCTCAGAGCTCTGAAATCAAAAGACAAGATGGTGTTCATCACGGGTGATTTTGAAGTTTCTCAACCTGATTCTTCGATCTTTAAATAGTGAGATAAGGTGAATTCAATCTTAGTTTCTAAAATTATGAATTATATGTCTTAAGAAGTAGCTAGGATCTGTGCTTTTGTGGATAATTCTAGAAAACTTTGGAATGAAATTCAAGAGCATTTCTTTGTGAGTAATGGACCAATGTTGTATCAACTCAACTCAAAAATAAAATTTCTGAATTCAGGCAAGGTCAGAATTTGGTTAATCAGTATTATTTAGATCTAAAGCATATTTGGGATGAACTTGCAAATGTGGCTATGATGAAGCTTTTGCAAGGGATGACAATGAGGATAAGGTCCAACATTTTTTAATTAGATTAAATGAGTTATTTGAACTAGTTAGAGATCAGATCCTAATAATGGAACCTACTCCTCCAGTAGAAATAATTTTTTATTGTTGCAAAGGCTGAGAGTCAGAAACATACAATTTGCAGTTGTATTTCATCAACTGAGCATTTTTCTATGTTTGTCCAATCAACTTCTTAGAAGGCAGGTTATAACTCTGGTGAAATTGCAGGAAAAGAGAATATCAAGAAGAAAGACTTTCAACACAAGAAACTTTTGAAGTGTAATCACTGTCACAAAACTGGACATGTCAAGGATTTTTGTTTCAAGATCCATGGTTATCCTGATTGGTGGAATGAGGGAAGAGTAAAACCTAAGAGTGTAGTAGCCAATGTAGCTTTAGCACGGGAGCAAGACTATGCTTCATTTGATGTTTCTGATATGAAGAATTGGAACAATATGCAAGCTATGTTTGCATCGTTCATGAAGATGATGGAAATGAACAAGCAGCAGATGAGGAAAGGTGCAGAACCATCACCAGGAGAGGTTGTCAACCTGGCTCACTTTTCTGATTGCTCAGGTAGTTTTTTAACTCAGTTGATGAACCTGGATTTTCAATTTAATGATGATACATAGATTCTGGACAGTGATGGTTCAAGGCACATGTGTAGCAACAAAAGCCTTTTAAAAAATTACAGACAAAACTCGATGCCTATACTAGTTCATTTACCAAACAACACTTCCCAATTTGTCACTGCCATATGATATGTTTATCTCACATCATCACTTATACTGCATAATTTCTTAAATGTTGATAGCTTCAAATATAATTTTCTTTCGATTAATAAGCTTGCTCAGTCAGGAAGTGTCCATTTTATCTTCTAACATCTACTTGTTTAATTCATGACCTCAAGACTATTAATTTCATTAGGGTGGCTAAAACTAGCTAGCGTGGGATTATTTCTAATTAAACATGAATCCTTTTACCATAAGTTCATTTCATCTTGTACTAAGTCTTTCAATTCCTTGTTTTTTTTACAGAGAAAGAAACATCTGTAGTTGGAAATAAGATTTCAATAGATAATCTGGATATTTGGCACTTTAAGCTAGGGAATACCTCTGATGTAATCATGAAACATCTTCATATACAGAATAAAAATGACTTTCAATGCCATATCTTCCCTCTAGCTAAACAAACTAGGCTCAGTTTTCCTTTATCTCAAATTAAAACTTCTGAATGTTTTGAATTGCTACATGTGGATCTCTGTGGACCTTATAAAGTGAAATATATAGGTGGATTCAAGTATTTGTTGACCATAATAGATGATTTCAACATATTTACATAGACTATTATTTTAAGAAAAAAATAGAGTATATGATTCTTTGTAGAGTTTCATATTCATGATAAAATACAGTTTGAAAAATCAGTCAAATGTTTTAAAGCAGATAATGGAACAAAGTTTTTGAATAGAAAGTGTCATAATAATTTTTGATAAACTAGGGATTATACATCAAAAAAGCTGTGTTTATACCCTTCAGCAGAATGGTGTTGCTGAGAGGAAGCATAGGCATATATTAGAAGTAGCAAAAGCTTTTATGTTTCAATCTGGCTTACCCAAACATTTTTGGGTAGATGGAGTTCTTGTTTCTACATATACAATAATTAAATTTCCATCATCAGTATTAGGATTGAAATCTCCATATGAAATTCTTTTTAATAGAAAATCAGACTTAACAAATTTGAAGTTTTTTGGTTGTCTTGTTTTTGCTTCTAATATGTCTCCACATAGAGATAAATTTTCTCCAAAAGCCTTTACTTGTGTATTCATAGGATATCCATCAAATGAAAAGGGTTTAAAACTCTTTGATATAGTTAACAATAAAACAATTGTATCTAGAGAAGTTTATTTTCATGAGAAAACTTTTCCATGCAAGATGAATTATGATAATGTGTTTTATATATTTTCTACTAAGATTAACACTTTAAAACCATCTCTTAATGCTTTTTATTTACATCATATTGATGATCCTTATGAAGCTAGTCCTTAAAATCCACTTAATGATAACACAGTTTCTGAAAATACACCTGAACCTGATCTTTTTCAAGTCTTTGATACTGATCATGCACATAATACTGATTCTGCTCTGGATAATGATCAATTTTCTAATACTGAGAGTCAACATAATGTTTCTGAGTCTGAATTTGAATCTGCTATGTCATCCCCTGCTCATTCTTTATCTCTTCAATTATCTCAGCCCCCTCAGCCTAGACATAGCACTAAACCTAAAACCAAACCAGTCTAGTTAAGAGATTTTTCAACAAACTCAGTGCATGATTCCTCCTATAAAACAGTATTTTCGGCTACACATATAGCTTTTCTCACTGCTATAGCT
Source organism: Rubia tinctorum (assembly GCA_032355605.1). Lineage (NCBI taxonomy): Eukaryota > Viridiplantae > Streptophyta > Magnoliopsida > Gentianales > Rubiaceae > Rubia > Rubia tinctorum. The sequence continues at coordinate 9,074 of JAULKM010036209.1, forward strand.
CAGATTCTAGAACTACCATCATAAAGTGAAGCCATTCTTTACCTTGAATGGATCACTGCTATGAATGAAGAATTCCAACCTTTGGAACAGAATCAAACTAAGGAAATGGTTCCTTTGCCACTAGGATAAAGAGCAGTTGGAAGTAAATGGGTGTACAAAATAAAATGCTACCCAAATGTATCAGTCACCATGTATAAGGCCAGATTGTTAGCTAAAGGTTACAATCAAATTGAAGGTGAAGATTTTTATGAAAGCTTCTCTCCAGTGGCCAAAACTGTAATAGTGAGATTATTTCTGGCTTCACCTGCTGCTCAGAACTGGTTTCTTCATTAATGTGATGTTAATGATGATTTTCTGCACGGCTATATTGATGAAGAGTTGCACATGTTACGACTTGCTGGTTATAGTTTAGCACAGAAGGGTACATTTTGCAAGGTTTGAAAATCCTTATATGGCCTGTAGAAAGCTTTTAGGATGTGGAATCATGAATTCACAAAGCACCTGAAAGGTTTTGACTTCCATCAATCTTATAATGATTCATGCATATTTATGAGATTCACTGGCTTAGACATTTTAGCTCTTGTGGTTTATGTGGATGATGTTCTTATGCTGGGAATTCAGAGTTGGCTATTAAATATGTCAAGGATTCTTTGCACAAAGACTTTACGATAAAGGATCTTGGCCCTACTAAGTACTTCTTAGGGATTGAAGTAGTCAAATCAAAAAGTGGTATATTCCTCACTCAGAACAAATATATCTCTAACCTAGTTTTAGACCCGTATCTTGATAAGGTCAGAGCTACTGCTTCCCACTTCCGATGAATTGGATCAGCATTGATGAGAACCCCCCATGTTATTAGATCTTGGTCCTAACCATAAATTGATTGGACGTTTGCTATATCTAAACTTCACCAAAACAAATGTCACTTTTGCAGTACATCAGCTGAGCCAAACTGATCATTATCCTACTAAGCATCATTAGCTTGGTGCTCTTTATATATATTGTTAAATACTTAAAACATCATCTTCCTTATAGCTTGTTCTGTCCATCTCAATCTCTGCTTGATCTCTATAGCTACTGCGATGCTGACTGGGGGTACTTGCAAGGAAACAAGATGTTCAGGGAATGGTTTTTTCATCTTCTTAGGTTCATCCTTAATCTCTTAGAAATTGAAGAAACCATCTACTGTGTCTCGATCCTCTGATGAATCCAAATATTGTAGTCTGGCTATGAGTCTTTCTTAGGTGAAGTGGCTTAGTTATCTTCTCAAGAATTTATGGTTGCAGCTACTTCTTCTAATGTTTATTGTGACAAAAATGTTGTAATCCACATCACAGAAATCCGGTCTTCCATGAGTGGGCTAAAATTATTGGGATAGATTTCATGATGCGTATAAGGATGGATTTATTACTAGATTTCGTGATGCGTATAAGGATGGATTTATTACTCTCATTCATGTAAATACTTCTTCCCAGCTTGCCGATGTTTTCACCAAGCTACTATCTTGTACTCATTTTTTTACATATATTGATCAAGATGAGCTTTTGTGATTATCAAAATAGCCTTATCTTAAGGGGGTGATGGATTTATACTCGCATCAGTAGCTTGGATTGGAAGCTTCTACATTTCAGCTCATCAGCATAAAATAGAGCAGGCAGTTTTCTTCCCTTCTTAGGTAGCCTCTAGAATAATTAGTTAGACCCAATCAGTTGTATAGTTAGTTTGTTAGCTAAACTGATTTCATGCCTCTATAAATGTGAGGCGGTAAACATATTTATAAGTTATTAATAAAAAAAGTTTCTCCCATATTACACCTTTCACTGTGTGCTTGTGTTATTCCCAACTTTCAGTTTTTCAATCAGGGAAATAACTGATTTGTTTAAAATTATATTACTTCTTTGGTAAATAAGCGATACAAATCACACTATGTTCATTCTTTCTCATTTTATTTTTTATTCTATAATCTTTGAGAAATCATATAAGATATTGGGTAAATAATATAAAGAAATTCTTAGGATAGGCAGTCTTTCCATAAACTTATAGAAAGTCCACAATGATTTTTACCTTAAATGTTATAACTTTTTATAAAACTTAAATATTGTATTTTAAAAGTTAAAAGAAATTAAAATATGTATTTGAATGTGAAATTATTAAAATATATAATATAAAAATATTTATGGACAGGTCATCTGTCAGGAGACCCATTCAATAACATATATCTATGTTTAAGTAATATAAATAAGAAAAAGTAATTATTAAAAGTATATATAATAAAATTAAAATTAAAAAAATTAAATAGCAAAACAAAGAAAAATTAATTAAAACTATGTGTGCATGTGAGTCCGGCCTGCACAATGACAACACACCTAGATTGAGAATCATTTGACACATTCCAAATTATAAATCAAATAATTTTCGATTGCAATCCACAATTACTCCAAATCCAATTCATGTCCTTCATCATCAAGTATAGAACACGTTCCAATCAATCTTCTAAATTTAAACTCAAAACACATATGATTAAGAATTTATAACATGAAATAAAAAATAATTTCAATATTGAAAATATATTGCATAAATATACACTCCCAAATAATATTAAAATATATATGCGATATAATCAATAATTCACAACCTTACCATTAAAATGATTGTAATTTTATACCACATATCCAACCTAGAAGAACTAATTATTAATTTTAAATCAAATTTAAAATATACAAGCACCACGTAAATCGATACATGCACATATACATAATTTTAATTTTCAGATGTTGAATGCGGCCTCCTCGAAGCGCCACTTCGTTGGACTCTTGTTGGGAAATTTTCACGGAGTAGGCCTCAAATGGAAAAGCTCAGAAAGGATTTGCAACCGCCAATTTCAGAGGCTATACAGATATAAATTTGCTAGACAATAGGCAAGTTTCCATCCACTTCAATCAACTAGACGATTACTACAGGTGTTGGGTTCATAAGATCTGGAACTTTGGGGCCTACTTCATTTGTATTACGAAGTGGACTCCTCATTTCGACCCCAACGCTGTTTTTCCAATCGTCCCAGTCTGGATTGTGTTATACGACCTTCCTCAACAATTTTTTGACCAATGGGAAAGGATGTCGATTGGTATTTTAATTGGTACTTCAATCAAGGTAGACAAGGCTACTCTGAACAGAACTTGTCCTCATGTTACAAAGGGTTGATATTTCTAAGTTGCTACGAGAAAGGGTATAGATTGAGTATAGTGGATCTAGTTTTTGGTAATACATCGACTATGAAGGCCCCCCTGTATACTGTAAAATATGTTTGAAGCTTGGCCATGTATTGTTTGTTTTCAAATTTGACCAAGCTAAAACATTCCTCAACACTTGGAGACCTAAAGATAACACCTCTACATACCAATACTCAGGTAAAAAACTTGCCACTAATGGTGAATAGAGAAGATCCACTGGTAATGGGGGGCAAGACTCCTTCTTTTGGAATTTTGATTTCTGAAAAGGTTTATGTCCTTGTAGTAAGAGTAGTAATAAACGGTGGCCTTCAGATATGCAACAATGTTTTAGGCAATGGAGAGTTTAAGGTCGCAACTCCATCAAAAAATAAGAACATTGTTGATAATCAGATGCCTACTCTAAATGGTGATGTTTCTCAGAGCATAGCTTCAGGTTTGCAGAGATTGAGCAAAGCCAGTACCCCCTTCAGCATAGAGGTGCAGGTTCCACCTCCTTCCCTTAATTTTAATACTAATGAGAATGCTAGTAATGCAAAGGATAATCCATGGATAATGAGCTTAGATGTTCTTGATCACTCTACTGTTGATATTATCTCAAAAGGATATAATTTTTTGACTGTCTCATCTGCTAATAATTCTGAATTAATTATATCTGATCTTATTCCTTTCACTGTGAATTTATCTATACTTGAACATCATGCTGATGTTATTGCCTCAATGGAAATGGTGCTAAAATTGTCACACCCTTATCTGAATCTCCTAAGTTATTACATATGATGCTAATCTATCACATATATAAAAAACAAATGGAGCATGTGTCTAATAAGGACGTACTTTTTGATGTTCCATTGGCAGTTGATCATGGGATTACCTTTTCAAATTCTAAGCCTAATCAGGAATTTGTCCCTTCCATAACATCTGAAACTCAATCCTCTCCTAATAAGCCACATGAAGAATTCATTGAGTTCAGTGCAGGCAATTTCCCTCTGTTATATTCAAGCCAAAAATATGCAAAAAGATTAGAATGGCTGAATGTTGATGATGTACCCAATTTATATCATATTTTTAGCACATTCGAAGTCTAATTTTGTAATAGATTAGGGATTTAATTTGA
>JAULKM010036220.1:0-13417 GCA_032355605.1 Rubia tinctorum
CCATGTCATTTCTCATATTTAAATAATTGTATTTAAACCCTCCGTCTCACCATAAAATTATGTGAGACCGTCTCACCAAAGTCTTTGTAAACTTGAATTAGGGTCGAACTTGAATTTGAGTCAAACTTTGATAGAAATGCTCGTAAACAGTTTGGTTCGCTCACATCCCTAGTGTGACGAAGCTCGAGCTCGTGTACGGTTCTGGTGTAAACGAAGCAAATTGTTTGCGAACAGTTTGGTCAAATCTCGACTTGAATTCCAATTTGATTGAGTTCAAGCCGAACTCATATAGTATTCGAGCTCGAGGTCGAGTCCAACTAATATTGTACGTTAATCTCATCCAGTTTATCGAGCCAACATATTATATATATTTTTATTAAATATAATTAATTAAAAATATACCTATATAATATATTTATTCATGGCTCGAGTTCAACCTCGAACACGAGGTCAAACTAAATTAATTTCACTTGATCTCGAGGTCGAGTTCGAGGTCGAATCATGATTTTACAATTTCGGTCGAATTGAACCGAGGTCGAAACATTTTAAATGAGTTGAGCTCGAAAAACTCTTTTACTGCCTTAAAAAGGAATCTGATGAAGTTTGGAAAATGTAACCATAAAATAGTCTTTAAAAATCATGTTTCAGTGGAGTCCAATTGCACTAAATAATATATTCATCAAAAGACGGAAATTTATCGGGTATTAATTGGGTATTTATAATTACCCAATTTTAAATTGGTAAATGGGAAGATTGGGATTATAATCTCATTTCCAATTTCTCCTTATAACCTAATACTATAAAATCCATTTGATCATAATCTCAAATTAGAAAATAAGGGGAAATTCTCATCACATTAACTTGTTTTTATTGGGTATCAATAGTTATTGGGATTAATTGTCCTTTCTAAATAGAAGTATCTGTGTCTGATGTGGGAGTGTGTGCAATCACTTTTCCTGAGTTTAAGAGAAGTTAAAAAATTCTTTAGCAATGACTCAGTGATTATGAAGTTAGATATGAACACAAAGGTCACACTTTCAGCATAAAAAAGGAAAATGTATTCTGAACATATTGGGATATAATATGAAGATATGGAAAATATGTTTTAAGGGTGAAGTTTCTTGAAAACTTTAGTTCAGTGTTGCCTTTCTTGTAACGATAGTTTCTCATGTACTAGCAGGTTTACGTTTTTTTACGTATAGATTTATTCTATCCTCTGGACGAAAATGTATTTTTTGTTGTTTTCAGCTCAATTGACTACAATTTTTTGGAAGCTGCAGTTATAAAAAGGTCATCTGGTCACTTTTCCTTATCAATCATCATACATTCAAGTATAATCAGATTATCAATACATTTTCTGATTCTTGAGAAAACAAAGAATAGTTGTATAACAAAAGAGTCTGTCTCATACGAGACCGTCTCATGATTTTATATAATGCTTATGAAAAATATCACAAGGTTTTATTGAAACATCAAGTACTGAAAATGAAACATCAAATCTGGGAGTAAAAGCCCGCGCATTGCGCGGAAATGAGGAAAAAAATTAATTCACAAATTTCTTACCCAAATTCTCGACCCACGAGATTCGTATGACCCGAAACTATTAATTTCTCAATTATTTATGCCCAACACCCCCAAAAAGTGATATTTGCACCCAGAACCCTCGTTTCTCCCAAACTTTTCTTAAATTATATTGAGAACCTCATCTTTAATTAAACTTCATAGTATTGCACGTTAATCATTGGTGTCACTGTGAGACGGTCTCACACAAGACTTTGTCATAACAAAATTCTGTCTGTGTATAGTATTAGTTAATTCGTCCCAACTCAAACTCCCCACTTCAATTTATGTCATTATTCAGTGTCTAATTCTGACCACACATTTGAATAGATATATAAACAATAATATTACACAAATAGTTTCTAAATATCAACTTTTTATTTGCGTTTATTATATGTAGTTAAACATATTAACGGCCAAACATGTTTCTTGATAACCGTAAAAAAGATTCTATAAAATTTGAGGTGGGACTGTGATAAAAAAATCATATATCCACAATATTGACTCTTTTGAGACCTAACGAAAACTAGTTTAGAAGCAAGACTCTTTTTGCAGAACGGAGGGAAATGTTAAATTCCGGTTAACCAAGTGATTCATAATCATCTTCAGGAAAAGGAAATGGCTGGTGAAGACGTTACCTGGATAGGATGGAGCTTGATCCTGAAGAAGAAGCAAGGTTTGTTGAATTCCTCTCGCCTTGAAAGCAGAACAATATTGTGAATGAAAGATCGCAGACGGTGGAACTAAGATGAAAATCAAACTCACCTCCGAGGAGTGCCCAATTTAAGGAAGAAGGCTGCTGCAGACTGAACCTATGTTTCCACTCGGCACTAACCAAAGCTTCGTGATGAAAGAAAGGCCATCAGGAAATGTAGTTTTATGCACTTCTGTCATCAAAGTAAAAAAGGAATAAAACATAAAGAAATATGGATTCGAGTGTTAGACCAATAATGAAAAATCCTGTTTTAACCATTTTTATGGTCAAATTATAACTATTTATACATTACGATACATTTTAAAAGTTTTTCAAATTTATAGAAACCCATTGCAATAAATTTTAACAAACATCAGATCACCTCATTAGTTATATCAATTATAAAATGATCCATCTGTAAGTTAGTCGGTCTAATACCAGATTTTGTATTCTAAAGTAGATTTGTCGGTATTATATGAAATAAATCCCGCCATCAGGTTTTATGTGTATCTAATCTAATTTTGAGACGGTTCTAAATTAAAATGATAAAGTCTCAGAAAAGATGGTCCGTCCATAAATTTATGGATAGTGCCCTTAATTTTTTTACTTTAAATATTGTAATTTCTTATAAAATTTGAATATTGAATTTTAAAAGTTAAAACAAGTAATAGTGTATATTTCAATGTAAAAATATATAATATAAAATATATATTTTTAAACTTCTATATTCAATATGTAAGTTAACAAACGCGATGTATAAGTAAAAAATACACGACTTATCCATAAATTTATGAAAACACTACCAGAAAACCCACTCAATTAAAATTTGAAATTAGTCTAGTAATACTGTTGATAGTCTCTAACTAGTTATTTCCTCTGGTCTTCTAACAATGACCCAATTTTTCCTAACATTTTTCAGGGTACATTTGACTATCAATAACTTTAGTTGCATATGATAACAGAATATAAAATTTTATTTTTTAAAAACTACACTTTACAGAGAATCCATGGACATCTCACATGATGTCCAGTATTGTATACAATAAAAGTTATCTTTGTTCAATCATGTTATGAAAAAAAATTGTAGTCAAAGTGAACCATTGTTAGGAGGGCATAAAAAAATTTATGTGGAAAAATTGTGTATGTGGGGGTGAGGACCCAATTAAAATAGGACATGTGGCAAATGAGTGAATTAAAAAATAAAAATTACAAAAAACTATCATTTGAGCTCACCCACTTACCACATATCCTATTTTAATTGGGCCCTCGACCCCTATACACAATTTCCCTACATAAAATTTTTTATGGAGGGAGATCGGAGGAGTGTATTTTTTCCTTCTCGGAACTGTTGGTTCCCTGACTATAGTTTGAACATGCTCTTCACGTGGTCCAAGTCAATTAAGGTCAATTTCTTCCTTAATTTGCTCTATCGCGCTTTATATGATGCTTTTGCTATCCATTAAGCTGTCTCCCATTAATCGCTAGTCCCCTCACTTTATATACGACAAGAAGTATTCTTAATCCTCTAAGATTGTGAAAAACTCTATTGATATGCGTTTACTTGTGAAAATTTTGGATTGTGGAATTTGATTGATTATTGACCGTATTAAGGGATCTTGCAAAACCCTAAGAACAGCTGCACATATTCATCACCAATTAACCCTCGAGATTGACTTTCAATTCGAGTATTTGCTCGCGAACTAGTCCGCAGGATTAACTCACAAATAAAGAGTTCTTTGTTCATTAACTAGCCCGCATAATTAGTTCACAACGGGTATTGATACTTAATTAACCTGCGGGATTAAGCAATAAAAAAAATACTCGCAAACAAAGAGTATAAACTCGAAATTCTAAATATCTGATTGATAATAATGGTAAGGTAATTAAAATGTTGAAAACTATCCCTATTTACCGTATAGGTGTGGCCAATTTAGGGAAGGCTGCTGCAAACTGAACCTATGTTTCCACTAACTACTAACCAAAGCTTCGTGATGAAAGAATGGCCATCAGGAAATGTAGTTTTATGACTTCAGCGCATCAAAGTAAAAAAATAAAATAAAAGGAAATATGAGTTAGACTAATAATAAAAAAAAAATTTAAATAATTTTTATGGCTAAATTATAATTATTTATACATTATGATACATTTTAAAAAATCAAATTTATAGGAACCCATTACAGTATATTTTAACTAACATTAAATCATTTCATTAGTTATATCAATTATTAAATTACCTCAGCTGTAAGTTAACCGGTGTAAAACAAGATTTTACATTCTAAAGTAGTTTCAGACAACAAAAACTACGGTGCTCGATATTATATGAAATAAATCCCGCCATCAGGTTTTATCTAGATCTAATGTAATATTTAGACGTAGTAAATTAAAATGATAAAGTATCAGAAAAGATGGTTTGTCCATAAATTTATGAACAGTGCCCTAATTTTATACTTTAAATATTGTAATTTTTTATAAAATTTAAACGTTGAATTTTAAAAGATGAACAAGTAACAGTGTATGTTTAATTGTGAAAATATAAAATATAATTTTAGTATATAATTTAATAAATACAGTGTATAAATATAAAATAAATGACTTGTCAATAAATTTATGTACATAACACCACGAGGATCACTCAATTAAAATTTAAAATTAGTCTAGTAATACTGCTCATAGTCTCTAACTACTGCTAGTTATAATTTTTCCTTCTCGGAACTATTGGTCCCTCACTATCGTTTGAACATGCTGTTTACGTGGTACAAGTGGATTAAGGTCAATTTCTTCCTATAAATATCACTTTAATTTGCTCTATCCGCTTTATATGATGCTCTTGCCATCCACGAAGGTGTCTCCCTCCCACCAATCCCTAATCCCCTCACTTTATATACTTCCTCTGTCCCACCTCTATTTATACTCTTATTTTTTTGACATTATTTTCTATCAAAGTTTAACAGCATATTTGAATAGATATATGAACAATAATATTATCGTATATGATATTGTTCAATCTGTCGTAACAAGTAGTTTCTAAATATCAATTTTTTATTTACCGTTATTATACGTATGTAAATATATTAACGTTCAAACATCTTTCTTGAACAACGTCATAATAATTGTTGTGCAAATAGAGTTGGGACCGAGGGAGTAGCACCAGGGGCAGAGGCAGGATAAAAATGCGGCGGGGGTTGTAAAATATATTTTTTAATATTTCCCTATATCATAGGGGGCTGATAAATTTTTTTTTGGAATTTTTACCCTCTAAATTTTCTGTATTTTGCGGCTCGGTGGGGGCTGGAGCCCTCTCCAATCCCCATGTGCCTCCGCCCCTGAGTAGCACAAGAAGTATTTTTTAAATTATTTTTGATAATGAAAATTTTTCATTTCTTAGAAGCCACTTACAATATTGCAACTGCCTAGACTATTACAACAGTAACTATGAGCTACATTATGTTCTCTTTGTACCTGTGATCTGGGAACTTTGATAAAGGAGATGTTTTAAAACCACTTTCCTAATTCTCTTAATTTCTAAATTAGAGCTTTGATTTGCAATTGAGGTCGTCTATCTCTATCTTGCATCAACTTAACTAGCTCTTCACAGTATGAAAGCACATTTAAACATCTTATACCCATCTGTTTTGCCAATCAACCCCTCTAGACAACCAATTACCCCTGCGCCAGGGGCCTATTGGCTTAGGTTATGCTTCTTCAGTGTGTTAAAAGTCCCTGTAGATCTTGAAAGTAAGAAGTATTCTCAATCCTCTAAGATTGTGAAAAACTCGACTTTCATAAGTTTAGTGGTGTAGGAATGATACTTTTTAGACATTTTTACCATTCTAATCATAACTTTAGTCTGGATCTGCCTAAATAACTTTAAATTTATGATGATTGTACAATTATAACCTTTTAGTCTGATTCTGGCATTGACTGAGAGAATAGGTCGTCGGATGAATTTGAAATGTCAAAAATACCTTCGAGCATTACTTTCTTCTTCTTCTTCTTCAATCCCCTTACCCTAGTCACCGTCTGCCATCACCGCGCTACCACCCATCACTGCCAAGTCGCTGACATCATTTAGTATCTCTACTCACACCCGTCTCTCAGTCACAGCACACTGTTGGAGCACCACCTCAGCACAGCACCACAACACACCACCGCTAAAACCCAGCACACCGCAAAAAACCTTAGCCAACCACCACCCTATCGCCGCAGAACAACCTTAGCCAACACCCTACCACTGCCCAACCCTTTAGAACCGTTGCCTTGCAAGGCTGCAAAACCCTACCTCTCCCTCCCTTTTATGTCATCGCCATGGTCCTCTCCCGCCTCTTCCACTACCTCTTCGCTAAAGCCCTAACTTTCCAATATGCCTTGAACCCTACCTCATTTCCACGATCCCAAACATGGTTACCTGATTCTTTGCCACCAACGTGATTACCTCATTACTCAATATATGTGGTGACAGTGATGGCACCGTTGTGTAGCTTCACAAGCTTCCCTCCGATATAATTAGCTCCTCCTTGTACAAAGGGTGGCTTTGCCGCTGGAGATCTCGATGACGTGGAGCTTGTCGTCGCCGGCGAGGATGCAGGGGTGAAAAAAGAAGAAGAAAAAGGGGAACGAGTAGGGAAGAAGAAAATTTCTTTTTTTCTTTTTTTAATCCAGGAGCAAATCGATCATTTCATTAAATTTTGGAAAAACTCTCATTGACATTTGAATTCAATGCCGCTCATGGTTAGATCGGCATGCATCATATTAGGGTTATTTTAGCACTTTCTCTTTTTGCAGGATTATATTGAAACTTTCAACTTAAAATTATGGCCATATTAGTACTTTACTTTTTAATTTAAATATTATATATTTTAGTGAAAATTTATTATTAGACCGTCCAGGGGGTGGAACTACAACGAGGCTGACTCTAGCCCCCGCCAAGAAGAAAATTATAAAAATTTATTGAGAGTAATATTGAAAAATTTCTCGATTTGTTTCCTCTTATACGAGAACCTTTGTAAATTTTATCTTTTTTCCTACCAGGCTCGCCATATAAATTTTTTGTCTCTGCCCTTGAGACCGCCTAACGGTTAACCGATCATGAAAAATTTTGCTCCGATAATTTTTAGAGTCAAATTATAATTGTTTATATTTTAAAAGTTACATTAGTTATACACAGTGTAAAACAAGACTTTGTGTATATTTCAACTTTAACCTATAATAACTTGTATAAGAATATAAAACATAAAAACACTACTCCGTCCGTCCCATATCACACTGCAAACTTTAATTTTCAGCAGTTGACTCAAAAAATATTTGATTCTTAAAAATAACTAAAATATATTTTATTAAGGATAATTAAAATTTGTAAGAAATTGATATTTTAAAAATATATGTTAACGAATCTAATAAGTAATCACTCAATAGTATTTATGATTAAAATTATGGTTAAATTAATTAATTTTAACTAAATAAATAGTTAAACTACATTTTTATAGATAAAATATCATATTTTGTTGTCATTTTATACAGTATGTGGTCCTTTAGTTTGACCAAAAGCATAACTCCGGTAGTGCTATTAATGTGTAGCTAGTGATGACCCGCTGATATCGGTGGAATAGGAATTATAGGATCGATCCTAGTCTATCTGTACTCCGTTACAAATCATTTTTAGTAATCCCTGAGTTTATCTATTATTGGTACATTTTTTTTGAATTTTTTCTTTATATTGTCACACTTTTTTATTTTTTGTGATATTTCTTCAATTTCATCCATTCATTCTACGTTTTACATTTTATATTTAATTTCATCCTTTTATTTTCTAATCTAAATCCAACCATTTAAACCTACTATATAATTATTAGAGAAATACTCATATGATACCGTCTCACCATAACTTATGGGGAGAAAAAGAACAAAATAAAGTTTTAAAAATTACAAAAAAAGTACTCCGTGTTATCTCTTAACTTCAAACACTTGTATTTAAACCCTCTATCTCACCATAATATTAGGTGAGACCGTCTCACCTAAGTCTTTCTATAATTATTATAGAGAAACGGAGGACGCATATGAAAAGAGAGCCCTCCCTCAATTATTGATTTTGCTAAGTGCCGTTCCATTTCACTGATTTGATCTCAAAGCAAGAATGAATATGTTTTCGTGAAAGTGTCTTGTTTTTCGTTTTCCGAATCTTTCCGTTCCAAATTAAATTGCACAATATAAAAAATTAAAGATTTCGTCTCATGAAAGACGGTATTTCCATAAGTCATGGAATGACTAAAGTTTAAAGTGTAAATTAGAAGAAATAAAGATAAAAATTTTGGGTTGTATAAACCGATTTATAAAATTTATAACTACTGCACATTGCATAATAAAACTTTAATATTGCAACAAAAATCTTTTACATTTAATTATTATAATTAATTCACATCTTTACCTAAGCCTACTGTCTTTATCAAGACTTTGCCAAAATTAAATACATATTTAAATAGATATATAAATAATAATATTATTAAATGAGATACCGTCAGATTCATCGTAACATATAGTTTTTAAATATTAATTTTTATGTGTTGTTATTATGTATAGTTACACATATATATAGAGACAAACATATATGTTGGAGATCGTCGAAATAAAATTGTGCTATTAACCTGGGAGATAGAGAGTCTGTAATGAACACATAAGAATGAAAGAGAAACTTCCCTCAATTATTGATTTTTATCCTTGCCATTCCATTTCACTGATCCGAATTTAAAGAAGGAACGAAAGCATTATCGTAAATTGTTTCGCGTTGGTCGTACATGCAGGCATTTGGCTTCGTGGAAGATTTAAAGTTTTAAAAACAAAGTTTTGTTTTGTAGGAGATGTGTCATACTGAGACCGGAGATTAAAATACAATTCAAAAAAGATTTTGCTGATTGTGTGAATAAATAAAAATACTTTTAGTTTGGGGTGTTATTAACTCAAACATAAACCAACCCAACAGTATTTTCATATTTCGGTGCAAATACAACTCGATTTCGACTTGAACCCAAATTGTGCCACTGTTCTCCAACTGAAAACCTAATCTCCAACGGAATTACGCAACCAACTACCGGAATTACGCAGCCGTTCCGAACGTAGCATTTGAATCTCGAACCACCATGGTCATACCTCCATTCTGCAATTATCAGCGACGACAATGGAGATGGCGGTTGAATGCGACTGAATTGGCTATGAAAACTGTGCTTGCAACGGTGAGGAAACGACAATGAAGATGATGAAATCTAACGACGTAGATCGAATTGGAAGTTTTCGGTGATAAATTGGGGTTCTTTTTCTTTTTCGAAAAATTGTAATTTCGCTGCTAAACTTTGCTGAATTTATTTAGTTTAACCCCCCGCATTCAAAATATTAGCATTTTGACTCTACATTCAAAATATTGGCATTTTGACCCCCAAATTTTAGAACTTCTTATTATATGCTTTCCTTATTTGTAAGTATTCCATTAGTCTCATCATGAGATGGTCTCGTAAGTAGGGGTGTAAATGAACCAAACTGTTCGTGAAAAGCTCACACAGCTCGAGCAGAATCTCGACTCGAACTCGAGTTAGACGAACATGAGTCGAGCTCGGGCTGGCTTGATTATTAGGAGAGTTCGAGCTCGAGATTCTTCATTCTTGTTCGGTAGGCCTGTACCTATATAACTAATTTACAATTTAATATATTATTCACTTTTAAAAAAAGTTGCATAGCTTTGATGTCAAAATTGAATTGATAAATAAATTAGAATATTGTCGTATGTGATATTGTTAGATTCGTAATATCACGTATGTTTAAAATATCTACTTTTTATAAATTATATTTTTACACAGTTTTAGATACTAATGATCAAACTTTTTCTTTATTAACTGATAAAAATCATATTATGTAGAAAATGATGAGATTAGCAAGAATTTAAACACAAGAGACATTATTTTGTTCGTGCGTCTTGTTCTTTCGCACTTGCTTCATTCATCGGGATGCTTTTGCTTTGCATCCAGTAATGCTAAAAATATATGTGTCCCACCAGCCACAAATGTTTGAAGCCTGGAGCAAGAAAATGACTTCACTATTAAGCACAGAAAATTCTCGAGAAAATTCCATGAATAGTGATACAATCTAATATGGTGAATGCAAGTGGTGAGTACGCATTTTTGAAATGCGTCCTCAAGTTTTTACTATTTTTTTAATTTTTCGATTGGAGAAGATGCATTTCGAAAATGCGTCTTCAGCTTTTTTTTCATTTTGTAATACTGATTTTTCCTTTTTTTTAAACCATGTTTGAAGTAGCATTACTGTAATGCGTCTAAAACCTGATTTTTATTTATTTATTTATTATTCAATTTTTTTTATTAAAAATGAAAAGGACGCATTTCAATAATGCGTCCTCTGAAATTTATTTATTTTTAGTTTGATTAATTTTTTGGAAATTAAAAAAAGAAATAATAAATGAAGATGACGCATTTCAAGAATGCGTCCAATAAAGTGAAATTTTTTTTGTTGTTAATTTGATTAATTTTCTTAAAATAATAATAATAAATGTAGATGACGCATTATTTTAATTAAATAAATGTTTAATTTTTGTTTTCCCAAAACTTTTTTTTATAAAAAATTATAAATGAAGAGGTTGCATTTGTCAAAACGCATCGTCTAATTTTAATTTAATTTAATTTAATGTATATATATACATGTATATATTTTCCTATGAATTAATGACATAATCATTTCTTGAATAACCTAAGATTTTTTTTTATTTCGAATTGCCTAGTAGTTTTTGCATTTGAAAATTGTCTATTGCTCGTTAATCATTTTTTCTATGTAAGAAATAGAGTAGTTGTTATATTGAATGCCAACCTAATTTGTGGACGATAATAATGCAGTGTTAGATGAACGAGTCTCGAGTGTACTAATGACGGCCTCTTAAAATTTTTCCACTTGTTCCACATGGAGGCGGCCGTATGGTCCGGGATGTGTGTTTTCTTACACGCACATGAGTAGACGTTGCTAAGTTTTCATACTGAATTCCCTCCATAGAATCCTCCTCTATATCCTCCCCAGCTTCGTCATTGAAATGATGTTGAAGTTGATGGCCGCTAGCTGTATGGAACGGAGCAGTCAGAGACAAATGTGCATGACTACTAGATGGAGTAAGACATGCAGTAGAATGAACCGGTGAAGCGGTGCAGTGCAATGGTCTAGCTTAATGTAAAGATCAAAGTTGGTCTCAATCCTCTCCACCTTAATGTAAAGATCTGCTGTCGGCGAGGACATTACATCAACAAGTTCGAAGAAGGTCTCCGTCGACTAATTTTTTTTCCACTTCATAACATCGATAATATATACAAGAACCAATCATCTCAGAACAACGATAAAATATTCTCAGAAGAAACCCCTCACATTTAATGCCAAGCAGCTAGCAAATCTTTACATTAAGCTGAAGAGGATTGAGACCAACTTTGATCTTTACATTAAGCTGGACCATCACACTGCACCGCTTCATCGGTTCATTCTACTGCACACCTTACTCCATCTAGTAGTCATGCACATTTGTCTCAGACTGCTCCGTTCCATACAGCTAGTGGTCCTCAACTTCAACATGATTTCAACGACGAAGCTGGGGAG
The DNA here is from genome assembly GCA_032355605.1 of Rubia tinctorum. Lineage (NCBI taxonomy): Eukaryota > Viridiplantae > Streptophyta > Magnoliopsida > Gentianales > Rubiaceae > Rubia > Rubia tinctorum. Next base: position 11,885 of record JAULKM010036220.1, read on the forward strand.
AATATGGGGGAGGATTCCACGGAGGGAATTCATAATGCAAACTTAGCAACGTCTACTCATGTGCCTGTAAGAAGACGCACATCCCGGACCATACGGCCGCTTCCTTGTGGAACTGGTGGAAAACTTTACGGAGGGCGTCATTAGTACATTCGAGAGTCGTTCATCTAACATTGCATTATTATCGTCCACAAATTAGCTTGACATTCAATATAACTACTACTATATTTTTTACATTGAAAATAATGATTATCGAGTAATAGAAAATTTTCAAATGCAAAAAGTACTAGGCAATTCGAAATAATTTTTTTAGATTATTCAAGAAATGATTATTTCATTAATTTATAGGAAAATATATACATATATATATATGTATTAAATAAATAAAATTACATTAAATTAGAGGACGAATTTTGAGAATGCGGTAATGCTACTTCTCAATTTTTCTTTTTTTTACTCCCTCCGTTTTTCTAACATTAGCTCACTTTCCTTTTTCGGATGGTTTTTTAATATTGTCCCCAATCCTTTTTTAGCAAATTCTAGATTGTTTTCATCAACTCAATTTACTTTTTACTCTTTCAATGAATTCTCAACCACTAATTCTACCTTACTAAATTCTTGTGCCAAAAGCAAAGGTGTGACTCTTAAAGAACCAGAGAGAGTAAATTTTTGGATAAAAAAACCAAAAATTTAACCCCCTGAGGACGCATTTCCAAAATGCGTCTTGCCCCCTTTGCTTCCATTCCTAATGGTAGCCCTATTGAGCATGCAATTGGGGTGAAATCACCCCAAAAATGAAGCACTCTAATTTAAACACATTCTATGAGTGTTTTCTACAATCAAAATTCCTCGCAAAATACTGTATTTACTATGATCAAATGCGTATACTATCCTCGCATCGACAGAAAAATGCAGCAATTTGACTGAATATGTAAAACTAAGAAATGGTAACACAACTCTGTTTACAGAGTACTATCCTGATCCTGATGCACCCAGAGAACCAGAAATTCCATGGACTATGACATCTTTAGACACGAAAATCTCTGTAGCTGTGATCACCACCCCATCAATCGCTATTGCTCCCGAATCACCGCTCTTGTGAAGCTCAACATCCTCACCATATGCCAAGGTTTTCAATGCTGATGCATCAGGCATCAAACCGAATTCTGTGTAACTGTACCTCTGGGGCAAAATGTGTAGCCTTACAGCTCTATCAAGCAACGGCGAAGGCATCGCCAAAAAAGCAAAATACTACGGCGCAAAGATGGTTACTGATCCCAAATCACTGTAATTTTCAACAATCCCATCAATGACTGACTGCAAACCAACCGCAAACTGCGAAAACCCATTCGTACTGAGAAATTGAATAATCCCCTGCAATTGAACTGGGCCAATCATTGTCTTGATCAGTGGCGGAACTAGAAGGTTATTTGAGGAGGGGCGGGGGCTGGGCGGGGCTGGTGTTAGGATAGATAAGAATCAAGAAGATATGATTTGATTACTCTTCCATACATAGATAGGTTTTAGAGTCATAGT
>JAULKM010036230.1:0-13417 GCA_032355605.1 Rubia tinctorum
TTATCTTAATTTTTTCTAATTTACACTTTAAACCTTGGTCTTTCCATGACTTATGGAAAGACCGTCTTTCAAGAGACTGGCTCTAAAACGAATCCTACATGCATATTTCTGTGGGTGAGAGCTGCTACATACAAGTGAAACACTACATGTTGATTTTGTGCCTAGCTTTCAAAAAAAAATTGTCTGAAATAGTTATCCTTGCTACTGTGGGTGAGAGTTGCTTTGGGAACAAAAACAAATTTACTCCATAAACCAAAACCAACCATTTGTATAGAATTTTGATACAGAAAAAGTACGAAATTACCCCTCCATAGAGCATAATACAGCAGATACAATATGCAAAGAACCAGTAACTACAACCACCGATTCCGCTCCAGTTTTTGCACCAAGTATCTGACCTCCAGCTCTAATGCAAGCCATCAATGGCCCTTCAGAAAAGATTACAGCGCGGCCTTCATTTTGATCGAATGATGGATCCCCGACAATTTCATGTTCATCTATTCTGTAGTCGAGGACATCAGTATTCTCCTCTTTAGATGCTTGGATCCACGACTCTCTTAAAGAAGATGCTGAAGTTGTCCGAGATTCCTCTCCAGCAATGCTGACTTCTGTGAAAAACACTGCTTTCAAAGCTGTATCTGCCAAGGAAAAGGGGAGGAGGTTCATATCCTTCTCTGTTGCAATGGAAAAAATATTACTCGGGTAGTAGACAGACCAGAGAGTAGTTCTCTAGCAAAACCTATGTGGTCTTTGTCATTCGCCATGGCGACTACTAGAACAAAACTTGACTGCGGAAATGCCATCTTAATCGTATTCACTAAAGCTGTAGCGGATTCCTTCGTATGAGCTGAAAATTATTATGCTGTCAAGAATTCACATTATGTCAAGAGTGGAACCAGGGAATCTAGATTGATAAGAGCCCAACCTCCATCTAGCATTATAGTTGCTCCAGGCAGGCCCAACCTCTCTGCTTCATTGGGTGTCAGAATTTGATTCCTTCCAAGCAAAAAAGCACTTTGTAGACCAGCCCGAATAGACTCAGCTGACAAATTCCACCCTGATGTACAGGAGAGGGAAAAAAAGGCGAGAAGCATAAAAATTTAGGGGATAAACTGAATCACAACCAACAACAGAACTTAGACGACATCCTACCAAAATAGAAAACACAGAACATGTAGAACGTAAGATTTCCATGACCAATAATTGTAATGTTTGAGTGCAGCTACAGAAATCACCCAACTACAACGACCTTTATCATTTCAGACACTTCTGAAAACATTAGTCAGATTTAGACAAGAATGAAAAAGAACTCACCTTGATCACGAAGGCAGAGTGCTGCACAAGTGGCAGTTGCAGCATTCTGTAGCTGGTGCTGACCAAGCATTGACAACTTCACATCGAACATCTCAATAGACTGTAAATGAAATTCATGATTGCAATGAGCTAAAAGCGAAAAATTGCAAAGTAACTTAACACAATAAAAATAGTATATTCTTATACCAACTGAAGGTCCTTCTCTATCTGGAGCACCAGGTCACAAACCTGAAAAGGTCTACCATTCCTTCTATCATGACTTCGTAAAGCACTTTTATTTCCAGTGCCCGATACCAAGACGACAGGAGAAGACATAGCTGAGGCTTTATCACGAAGAATATGCTCAATGTGCGGAAGGAACGGTCCTCCTAAAACAACCTGAGAATTTTATCATCTCATAAAAGTTCAGGACCTTCAGGTATATCACTTTACGAATGATCGTGGTAGAAAATGCAATACGTGATACACTTAAAGGATATAAAGACCATAATCAATGTCGGAGCAAGACCTCGAATTGAATGCTGAAAAGAACGATTATATGCAAAATGGCACTTCATACAACAGGAGCAATGCATGCGGAAATATGTAAAGGAGAACCACCTAACTGGACGCCCCTCTTTTATTATTCCAGATTTTGCGACAGCAATACTCTCCAGAGAACCACCAAGTGCAGCCAAATGTTCCTCTCCAATTGTTGTTATGATTGCAGCAGCAAGAGCGGAACTCGGAATTACATTTGTCGCATCACGTGCTCCGCCCAATCCAGCCTATATAACAGTGGTAAGGGACTCAGCAGGATAATTGATGCTCAGAATCATTTTCTCAAAACATGAGTTGAAATTTATGAATGCAGTAGAAACACACACACACGAACCAGTTTGAAATGAAATATGAGCACTAATTGGGGATTTTAGATAAATGCAGAATGAGATGAAGTAACTATTTCAAAAACATGCATTGGGACAAATAACATAATTAAGGAGGAATCATGCGTGCTGAACCAACCTCAATGACAGCAATATCAACATTCTGTTGAGCAAACAGGCTGAAAGCCAAAGCAGTGAGAACCTAAACCAAAATGCAGAACATGGCACAAAGTGTAAAAATCAAGCTAAAAAATTACCAAAATGACACGCTTTAAACAGGTATCCATACCTCAAAATGAGTAAGACAACCATTTTCCATTTCAATAGCTCGCTCAAGAACCATCTTCACACATTGAAAATGATGGTTCAACAAACTCGCTGGCACCGGCCCAGCCAATGCACCCAAGGTAATCCGTTCCCTAATAGTTCGTATATGCGGGCTAATCTCACAACAAAAAACACCTCATAAATTCAACCAAGAATGATTAACCATATCTAGAGAACCCAAATTGCACAACAGGTGATTAAATTTACAGTGGCAATAACAACATACAAACAGAATCCAAGTTCAAAAACAACAAAACGCACCTAGTGTAGCATCCTACTGAATATCCCTCTGCCCGCAAAATCCCAGAAAGAAACGCAGCCGTTGACCCTTTTCCCTTTGTCCCAGCAACATGAAGTGACTATTTTCAACATCAAAGTTAATCAATTCAATTACAAAAAATAATGCAGAGTTGGGTTGAGGAAACAGAACAGAACAGAACACTGACCTTGAACTTGCATTGCGGATTTCCGAGGAGTCCCATGAGGCGTCTCATCCGTCCCAGGTCAAACCCATCCTCGGACTCTGTCCCTGATCCTCTAGGCAAGCCGAGCTTTTCGTAGTTCTTGAGATTATCCATGAAATCGAAGAAATCCTTAGCTTCTGCTTCCTCTTTTGATAGAGTGCACATGGCTTTGTATTGCCGGAGATTGTTTCGACGGCATACTGAAGAAGCTCCGGCAGTGTGTAAGCGAGCTGAAATGGCGAATCGGTGAAAAACTCCGTGAATATTCATCGCCGATACTGATGCCTTCTCAGATTTCTTCCATTAAATATCTATACAAATTCAAAAAATCAAAACCTAGAAAGCAAGATATTGATTACTGAGGCTTAGATAGAAGCGTACCGTCAAAATTTACGAAATTTGAAGCAGCGAAGTTCCTGGTTTTTTAATATTTACGCTCTTTCTTTTTTTATGATTTTTTTTTATATGGACACTTTCCGGCAAATCACACATTATTTTTTTCCATCAATTTACTTTTTATCTTTTCAATTCAATATTCACCACTCATTTTACTTTTTCAAAAACTTTGTGTCATATTAAAAAATGTCAATATTAAAAATCGGAGGGAATAACTAAGATATTTAGAAAATTATAACTATGGGTTAATTTTTCAAAGAGTATCAAGACAATTTTTTTATAAGTTATGGAAAGACCAAAGTTTAAACTGTAAATTTGAAGAAATCAAAATAAATATTCAGGTTGTATTAATTGGGTCATAAACTTATCACTCTGACGTGTTGCATAATAAATTTTTAATATTGTAACTAAAACTTTTTACCTTTCTATAATTTCAATTCAACCTCGTCTTTCCATATGCATAAGGAAAGATGGTTTTTTCCAAAATTTTGCCTTTTTCAAAAAGCAAAAAATACGTAGAGATAAGGGTAGATTTTTCACTAATATGCCACACGTGTTTGAAATACTAAAATATACTGTGGACTTAATATTAACAAAAGTCTTGTTTTATGTACCATAAACCTTAGGCAAGGCTTTATTATGCAATTATTGTAAATTTTAATTGGGCTGGGATTTTTTTAAAATAAGCTGAGAAAGTGGGGGACTTTTAATGTAAATACAGAAGCTTTTGGTCCATATATAAATATCACATTTTCACTTATTTATTTCATTTCCCATTTTATTTTTGCTGGAATCCACCGCCGGTAACCGCCGCCGGCCGAAGGTTACCGCCAGCGTCCACCGAAATTTCACCGATCTCAGCCGATCTTTTCGCCTCTGCCTCCGTCGGTTCCTCTTTGTTTTCCGCAGGCGAGATCGATAAGAGTTCGACGACTGGAGAAGACGATTGACTCTGTGAGGCTGAGGTGCAACGTCTTGACGACCAAACTGGAGATTCCTCGGTTTCCATCTCCCATCGAATAGCAGAGGCGACTGGAGAAAAAGGCGTCGTGACGACTAGAGAAGACGAACAACACCGCCGTTGTGGAGACTATAGAAGACAAATTGTGACAACTAGAGAAGACAAACAACACCGACGTTGTGGAGACTATAAAAGACGAAGAGCAGCAACAACATTGTGACGACGGAAGATGAACAACAGCAGAGGCCTCTCCCGTTGGCGCGTGAGATCCACGCGATCAACTAGAGAAGAAGACGCGCGTGGCTTCACGCTCCACAGTGTAAGTTTTAAAAAAAATTAATTTTGATTTTTAAATTTATGTTTTAGGATTTCTTTTATGCTTCGTGATTTTTTGTTGATGTTTTATGATTTATAGTTTGATAATTTGAATTTGATATTTAATTTGAGATGTTTTATGATTTTCGGTTGATGTTTTTGTTTTTTTTGTTAGGTGTTTATGATTTTTCAGTGACATTTTGAAATTTCTATAAATTTGACAATTTATCTTTTGTCGATGTTTTATGTTCATCAGTTGATGTTTTGTTAATTTTAGTTGGTATTTATAATTTTCATTTTGACATTTTGAAATTGATATTTAATTTGACAATTTATTTTTTGTTGATATTTTATGATTTTTAGTTGAGGTTTTGTTAGTTTTTAGTTGATGTTTATGATTTTCAAGGTGAGATTTAAGTGATATAAGTTGATATTTGTAGTTTTTGGATGATATAAGTTGATGTCTATAGATTTTCTTTCTCTGTCAATGTTTTTTATTTTATGGGTGCGGTTTAGATGATAGGTTAATGTTTGTAATTTTTTTCTCTGTTGATGTTATTCATTTTCTGGGTGAGCTTTAGGTGATAGGAGTTGATGTTTGTTGTTTTTTGGTAATATAGGTTGATACATATTTTTAAATATTTTTTATTGATGTCTTATTATTTTCAGAGTGAAGAATTTATACTTTTGAGGTATTGTGACTTTTTTGTTGATATTTTAAATTTTTTCTCTTATCGTTATGTTTTCCATTTTTCAAGTGGGTCTTAATTGATATGAGTTGATGTTTTACAGTTTTTTGGGGTTATGTTTGTTGATGTTTTCAGTTGTTTTCTCTCATGTTGACGTTTTTCATTTTCTATGTGAGTTTTAGGTGATAGGAGTTGATGTTTGTAGCCTTTTTGATCATATAGGCCGATGTTTTGCAGTGTTTTTTTGTTATGTTGATGTTTTTCATTATTCAGGTGAAGTTTAGGTGATAGGAATTGATGTTTTAACTTTTTGATGATATAGGTTGGTGTTCATAGTTTTTTTAAATAAAAATAATAATTTAAACTTTGTTGCTATTTTTATGATTTTAAGTTGATGTTTTGTTAGTTGTAGTCGACGTTTTTTTCCTCAATTTTTTGTCTATTTAAAAATATTTTTTTGCTCTTTTTTTTAGTTGATGGTTTATGATTTTTCGTTAATGTTCTACTATTTTTCGTTAATGTTTATAATTTTCAGTTCTATGATCATATTAATTATTTGCATTATAAAAATATTTTCAATTTTTTTTCATTTTTCCGATTGCAAATGGCGGAAAAATGATGGGGGGAAATTAGACAAAAAAGCCCCTGAAAAAATAATAGCAATATGTCCATGTAAAATTATTTGAGATAGGTCCATGTAAAATTATTAGAGATAAGTCCCTGGAGCTAGACTATAGTTATAATTGCATAAAGGTCCTTGCCTAAAGTTTAGTCTGTCTCACAAGAGACCATCTCCTTGATATTTAGCATCAATCTTTTGTAATTTGAATAGTTGTAAATGGTAAAAAACTTAAGGGATAAATGCATTCATACCCTCCAGTTCCTTGTTATGTGCATACATACCCCCGAGTTTTTTTAAGTGCACTCGTACCCTTATATTAGTTTTGCCTTAATAACTCATACCCCTCCTCCTCAAGTCTGGCTATTAATCGACATGAAATGACCAAAATACCCTTTGTCCTTAAGTCCCTCTATCATCTCTGCCGCTCCGCCACAACCTTCGCTGCCGCACCACCAATCCACAACCTTTGTCCCAACCTCAACCTCCATTGCTACACCACACACCCACCACCAATTCACCAGAAATCCAACATCACCGCCGCTGCCGCTGCCAATATACCAACCAACCATTTGCTTACCTTCTACCTATTCATATACCCCATGCCGATTAACAACACTTTTTTCAGCTGGCCAATGGCTTCCAAATTAGGTCATTTCTTCACACTGATGATCATCTAGCAGTCTTCCCCTAGGTTAGGATTAGCCTCTGAGGCTTACTCGATCTCGATGAGTCGACTCGTTCATTCCTCGACTCGGATGCTCTAGTATCAGCAAGACACATCATAAGGAAAAAGAAGATAAAGTTTCACCGCAGACGGCGGATGATGAGGAGGAAGATGAAGATGACAGAAGGGATCTCGTGAATAAATAAACCGGCGAGATCAACAGGCTTAGAGGCCTCGAGCTGACTCAGTTCGACAATTGGGAACAAAGATGTTGCATTGATTTTTAGCCTTTTAATCTGCCCCACACAACACTTCAATTTCCGCCTATACCACTATCACCATGAACAACCCCATCCCAACACCAACATCCGAGGAAGCCCACCACTCACCGCCACCACCGTAGCCAAACACACTGCATCAGCTCCGACTACCACCACAACCCGACGAAGTCCAACCAGCAAATGGGCTGACGAGGACACAAACGGTGAACCAAATGAGGCCAACCAAACTAGTTCCTTGGAATGATAAAAAAATTCAGGAACAAATGAGAAGAAAGAAGAGAAGAAGGTGGCGTCAGGTTTATGAATTTTTATTTTCTTTTCATTAAGGGGTAAACCAGTCATTTTCACTAATTCCAGCATTGATGGAATTTGACCATTTTTTCTGATGACAGCAGGGGTACAAATGCATTTTCAAAATACTCAAGGGTATATGCACACATAACAAATAACTGAGGGCATAAATGCACTTGATTCAAAACTTAATTATTCGGTATACTAATTTGTAATGTTATAATTTGACAAAAAATTAAATGTAGGAGTAAAAAAATAGAATGACGAATATTATCATGTTAGAGTGATTCATTCTCGGTCTTCCAATCTTAAACCTAATATCTCAAAAGTCAGTCCAAAGCTTTCAAGCATTATTACGTGACAAATTGTAAACTTTTGTATGTTTATAAGAAGTGACACATTACAAAACTAATGTCACAAACTATAATCTAGCCATAAGAGAATTCACGCAATAACATCAATCAAGATTGGTGAAACATGACACTATATAATTTAGGTGAAATTCTCGACTATACACATTTCTTTCCAACGCAACCTGACCATCTATGATTTAGATGAAACACTTAGGCATGCACATATTTTTTTAGCGTCACTTGACACTTTATAATTTAGATTGAGAACTTCACCAAAACCGCATAGTCCATATTTTCAATATCAGCCGATGCAACCAAAACCCCATTTCTAACAGCCTCCAAACCCCTCAAATCATCCCCAAATAACCCCTCATGAAAGCCACCATAACACGTCCCACAAACCTCCTCATATGCTCTCTAGCATTCCCATTTTTACACAAACAATAAGTAGCCTTCCCTCCAATCCCACTTGTATCATCATCTAACATATCAGCATGGCCATGGTCCTTAGCAACAAAGTAGTACGCCGGATCATGAAATTCCGGGAAAAAATTTGTGTGGTTCACCCCCTTCGGAACAGAAGGAGGAAAGAATGCGTACTTCTTGACCTAACCCAAACCCGACCCAATAACCAGCACTATTATGCCACCAGTGTCAAAAGAGTTGGGAATGTAGGTTAAGACAGTAGGAGGGGTGGTTTTCTTGTCCTTGTCCATTCCGATAAATGGATCAACTCCAATCGATGCTAAGAATTTTAAGGTATTGGTTGGTTTTTATAAGGCCGGAGCAAATGCTACATTACCTCCTCTACTGTGCCCTTGATAATGCTAGTTTTGCTAGATTTGGTCTCACTTTTTATGGAATTTTGCTATTTCACGTCATGTATTTTACCGTATATGCCATGTATATATACATTAAAAATACAAAATGTATTAAAATTGAAATTAAAAATGAAAAAATTCAAATAAAAAGTTTAATATAAAATTTAAAATAAAACATGAATTATTAGTGGTGGCAGGGCAGCGGCTGCCGGCGGCAAATGGTGGCCGACGACTTTTCGACGGTGGTCCGAGCAATTTTTGATCGGATTCCAGTCAATTTCCGGCCAAACTCCTGTCATTGTCCGAATAAATTCTAGCGGGTGATGGTTCTCATCTGTGACTGTGGTTCTCATCGATCCAAATGCGAGCCACAAGGCAAAAAGCCAAATGCGAGCCATATGATGAGAGTCATACGATAAGAGCCACAAGTACAAATTTTTGGATGTGATCCATGCAGTGAGAGCCATGCGATGAGAGTCATGTGATGAGAGCCACAGGTACAAATTTTTGGATGGGAACCATGCGAAAAGAGCCACAAGCATAACTTTTTGGATGAGAACCATGCGATGAGAGTCCCAAGTACAAATTTTTGGATGAGAACCATGCGATGAGAGCCACACGTACAAATTTTCGGATGAGAACCATGCGATGAGAACCATCATCTGTCGGAACTTTGTCGGAGTTCGGTTGGAAAATCACCAGAATACGATCGAAATTTGGGCGGACCGCTGTTGGAAAAATTATCAGACCACCGTCGAAAATAAGTTCTGGCATTCGACTGGAGAGTCATCGGAATATGATCGTTACTTGGCCGGAGCATTGCCGGAAAAATTACCGGACCACCACTAAAAAGTGGCCGACCACCCACTTCCACCGCCACTAATAAATTATATTCTTTTAAAACTTAAAATTAAAATTATTATTTAAATTTATTTAAATTTATTTAAATTTAATATATTTTAATTTATAAAATTAATATTATTATTTTATTTTAAATATATTTTAATTTATAAGATATAAATATAGGGCTTGAAATCCACAAGAAAGGGCCAACAGTTTTATTATATTGTTTATACAATGGCACATGAAGTGCGTCGTGCCGGTTTTCTATTATACATTTTATTCAGGTACTAATTACAAACCAAAACCAAACCAAGTACAACACTCATTTTACTTTTCAATAAACCCCATAAAATCCAACATTGAAAGCAAAGGAAACCATGTTCCACCTCCAGTTTCCTCACTTTATTCCCCTAGTTGACTTTTCCGTTGACCAGGACCATTTACAAAATAGGAATCCCTTGGCTCCCAAGTATCTCATCAGCTTTCTTAAATGGAACACCAAAAGACAACTCCGTAACTTCTGTTTCAGCATCCCCCACATGTTATCTTGTCCTGTTACACTCAAAAATAAACATCCATGATCTTACGATTCTACGATTATGGGATCCCGATTCTATAAACATTGCACGCGTTAGTGTGACACAACTTACCAACGAGGAAGTTCTTCTTGTTTCGCGCATGGATCCCGAACCCGACTAGTTGCAATGCCTGGTTTCCGGTGGATTCAATGGAGACAGGGTGACCTGATCGGATGATGGTCACATCACCAGCTGAAAATTTTGATCCAAAATTTATGTATTGTGTAGCTTATTCACTTGGGATGATTCTCGGTGGGAGTAGAGGGATTATTCCTGGTGCTTGTTCTAGGACTCCATGTTATTCTTGTTCTTGTCCTTGAGGCTGGCTTTGACTTGAAACATGAGGGCATGCCATTTCAAAATAGCCATTTCCTTGAGAAACCAACACCATTATTGTGGACCTAGAATTGTAGTAGGGCTCCACCATTGCTCCCTACAACATTTGAAAACACAATATAACGTTGCGACACAATAGTTGAAGTCTGGTGACACTATCAGAGTGATATCGGTCTAGTGACACTATCATAGTGGTGTCAGTAAGTTATACAACACATTGACATAAGAATCATAAGATCAACGGTTGCATCCCAGCATTTTAAGTCTGATGACACTATCAGTAATTTCTACAACAACAGTTGAAGTCTGGTGACACTATTAGAGTAAGTTCAGTAACAATATTAGAGTAAGTTCAGTAACACTTTAACGTTACTGTTCAATGTTCATGATAGCAACCGAGACATCGAGGTCCTCCAATTGCTTATAGTCCTCAGGAGAAGCTATGAAAATCTGCCCATAATTGTTGGAAAAGGAAGTGTTCTGATCCAGCAGGCTAAATGGAACCCATGACTTTCCTTTTTCGGCCTTTTCAGCTTTGTGATGCTTGTTATAGAAATCTTCATCCTCTTCTTTATCCCTATCTTCTTTGTGCTTATGATGATCTTTGTGCTTATCAGATGATCATGACCTTATTGGTGGCTCAATGCCCTAATTTGCTCATGGTTGGCTCTCACTATTAACTCCTTTCCACGCCCTCCGAAAAGCCTATCCAACTTGTCCCTTGTGGTCTTTGACACATTTCCAAGCTTAAATTTAGCAATTCATAAGGTAGATGAAAAACATAGAAAAGGTTTCCATGAGAAGTTTAGGGTTAGGAACCAACATCAGGTTCACATTTAGCATAAAACGATACTACCTAGGATATTTTTCGAATTTTCTAGATATGATACTACTCCATCCCAAACTAAACTGCAAAGAATCATTTTCACCTATTTCCCAAAACACATATTTGACTGTTAATGCCTTCAACTATCATTAGCGATGTATAATAATGACACACAAAGATTTGATAATTAGAAACTACGATGAATACAACATATCACATACGATATCATTGTTGCTTATATATTAATTCAAATATGTAGTCAAAGATTATGTGCACGAAAGGAGTAGTATGAATGATGCAAGAGAATTGCAATGATTAAGCCTTACATTAAAAGCAGAAGCCAAGATTTCATTGTTGAAGACTCTATAGAAGGCTTTTCTTCCTCGTCCTCCTGCTCCAAAGTAGCCCTTAAACCGCCCGGTATATTCAGGGGATGGATGAGCATTAAGATTCTGAGCTTTTCACTGATGTGCCTGTTTATCAGATAATAAGTTGCCCCAGCTGGAACTCTAATTGCATATCCATGCTTCAAATCAAAAGATTCCTTATTTCCATGTTGAACAAATCCAATAGTCCCTTCCCCTGAAAAAAAAAATTCGACCAAAACCATCACATTAGCCATTCCATTTGACCAATTAACATTATACTACGACCCGTTCTTTTCGACTAAATTGAAGGAAAAAATAGCTGAACTCGGTATAATTTAGTACCAGTAACATTGAACTAAGAAAAGAATGGGTCATCAATCTAACTCCTTAATAGCAACGTTGGACACATAAATCCTTTTTAGGACTAAGGTCTTCTTCTTCTTTTCAACTTATCTTAATAACTCGAAAATAAACTGGGTGTATTTTGATTTAGTATAATGTAGTAACGTAATTTAGTCCTAGTAACTAAATTTCACCTTACTTATTTGAATTAATAGTTAATTCAGTTCATTATAAATGAGGGGAAAAGAACACGACCTTCACTTCTAGCTAATATGACACCATAATAACATTCAACTAATACTATAACGAATCAAACTAGCTCTGATACCATTTTAAATCCATCAATTATATGACCTGATACCATTTATCAAACCCTACCATGCCATGTTGACAATCATTAAATAAAGGCTAGAATGTAGCTAGAAATGCCATATCAGTCTAGTCACATCAAACCGGCTTTGATACCATAATAAATATGTAAATAACTCACCTCCGGCAACAAAAAAACCATATCAGCATCAGCATGATGAGGAACAAGAAAGGTACTCGGATCAGCCTCATAGACAGCCAAACGGTAATCATCAATCCCGTTCAGAAAATCAGATTTCTTCGAAAACCTCTCAAGAACCTTAAACTCCCCTGCTATCGCCTTCAACCTCGGCTCAAACCTCTGTTCCCTAAACAGATAAGGATTAATGTTTTCTTCATCGTTCACCCTTTTGTCTGCTTTCACCCTTTCTGCAAACTGCGCGCGACGATAGTCGTCGTAGCACTTGGCGAGTCAGAGGGATTGACGGCGCGGCGGTACACTTGCTCCATCAAACACCGCATCTCGCATCTCTTGAGCTCCCCCAAAAGCTCTATGGCAGCGCCGATGGCGGTCTTGGGGCGGTAGCATTGGGTGAAGGCGAGACACAGAGAGAAGGTGAGGAGAGAAAATAGAGGAAACTCTCTTTTCTGGGTCGCCATTTTTTAGCTCCGAAGATGGTTTTTTGAGTTCTTTGATTCAGAAAAAATGAAGAATTTGGATGAATTTATATGGCTTCTTAGGGCGAGGTAGAGTAACATGAATGTTGACTGGTGTTGGGTTTGTGGATCGCGAATGTTTTGCATGCGTTCTATAGAGATCGAAAAATGGGATGAATTTTTTTCTATTTTTACACTAATAATGACAGATTACTTAATTTCAAAATAATTAGTGTTTTTATTGTCCATTTTAGAAGGGGAAAAATAGAGTGGCTTTATTATCAAAAATCAAATGTTCTTTAATCAGCTGTCTGTTTGCAACGACCTTTTTTTTCTTCAAATTAGTGGAGTTACGATATTATTAATTAAAATATTGAGATTAATTTTATTTAATTTTTTAAAGTTTATTCACCTATATAAAACTATATATAAGAGTTATGAAGTGAAATAATTAATTGATTTAGAAACTGTCAAATACTAAATATAATAAAAAGATCAAATGACTTATGTGGCCCTCGAACTATACCCATCGACTACCTTTAGCCCTCAATTTTCCCCCATACTTTAGGCCACTAAACTTATAAAACTGGTGAATTGTGTCCCCTTTCGTTAAGTCAAACCATTAAGGTATGGTCAAAGCGTTACTTTAAGAGCAAGAGTGAAAATTTTCATTTATCTTTTCCATTTCCTTTTTTCCTTTTTTTCTTTTTTTCCTTTTTCCTTTTTCTTTTTTTCCATTTCCTTTTGTTTCCCCTTCCCTCCACCCCTACCCTTACACCGCCCCCCACCCCAGC
>JAULKM010036239.1:0-13416 GCA_032355605.1 Rubia tinctorum
TGGCTAACTCCATATTCCGTTTCCAAGCACTCATATACCGCCTCTATGTCAGCATAGGTATTAAATTCACTTGGCTGTGTCAGATCAATATGCATAAGGGGAATTAGACATCAAGCAAAATAAGAGAGAGAATAGACTACAGCAATATAAGGTGGAACAGGAATTTTACAAGAACAGAACAAGAATGTTACATCTTGAGAACCCACTTATAAAATCAAATGCTTGAAAATTTAGAATAACTTCTGAGAATAATATTTTTCTTTTATTTTCTAAACTATGTGATGTTCCACAAAAACTTGATAACATGTGGAAGTCACTTATACGAGACAAGTGGAAGTCACAAAGCTACAAATGATAAACAGCGGCTTAAGAACCAGTTACATGAATTACTGACTTGATTCTAATGTTGTTAGGTAGTGACAGAGAGCATCAGAAATGTTACAGAGACGTGTCAAAAGATCATTTGCACTTGGTTTCTCTTTTTCCGATTTTTTTCCTCAAAAACAACAGCTTGATTATAGTTAACACATATAGGTAGACACAATATTTCTTTCCAACTGATAATTCCAACTCATTATTGGTGCTCTACGCTTATTATTATCAGTGTAACTTTCTAAGCTAACATATCACTCCTGCGATTCTAATTACATAGCTACCTTTCCTCCACCCAATATTATGAAGGGTACTCTACCCTGCCTCTGGCTCCTTTCTTAAAAATGCAATACTAATCTTAGTAGTTCTGCTCAAGTTATGTGCCCTATAAACCACCATCATAGTTTAATTATTACTGCATAAGTTACGCTTCAGAATAACAAGCATAAAATATAATTCCAGTCCTACAGATTTATGATTCTAATATGTCAAAAAAGGCAAAAGTAGCCAACACTGGTTTCAAAAAAATGGTAATGCTGAGAATTTAACTCACTTTTCCAGTTGAGGCTCCATAACCAGAGTAATCATATCTGCAAAACATAATTCAGATTTAGAAAAGTGAGTTCACGAATCACTTAAGGAGACGGGTCTAAAGCAGTAGTAACAAATTGACCAACTATATACCTTTATACCGAAATTAAAGATTCGAAAACAGGACAATGATTTGAGTGCAAGGCAACATAAGAAAAATAAACTACAGCCTAATAGCCCAATGCAAACAAAAGACAGATATAATGGACTTAAGCAAGACAACAAATATTGATTATAATCAGAATCAAATTACTATCTTTAGACCAAATAGATTACCGAATAATCGATTTAGGTATAGAAGAAAAGAACCCAACAAAAAAATACAATTCAGGTTGTTGATGGACCAAGAAAAGGACTGGTAGTATTATTGAGGCACAGAATCTGAGAAAGTATGAGCCCTATGTTCAGCCATAGAAAGCACAAGAACACATAATTCAAACAATTTACTTGTGTGAATAACTCAATGTGTCAAAGCAAAAGAAAAGTTCCTCCAAGGCACCATAGCACAGCATCCAAAGACATCACATATCACAATAATGTCCCCCCTCCAAAGTCCAAACAAACCACTAAAATCTCCCCTTTTACTTGGACCAAGTAATTAGTTATTACCCCTAAAGGACAAAACAATTGGAAACATTAATGATATTGTTGAAAGTGACTTCCTCCATAAACAAAACAAAACACCACCAACACAATCATAAACCTACCACTACCTCATTTTAAATGCACCGAGGAATAGTAATTTGTAAAGGATAAGTAGTAAAAGTTAAAGTCCTTTCTCTTACCTTCCAGAAAAAACAAGAAAGGCAGCCACTTTACATGTCCTAAACATCTTACTGTGATTTTACCCAATTCACATATAAGAATAAACGAAAAGAGAAAAATTAACCTAGCAAGAAAAGGGCCTCTGTAAAAAGGTTATCTTTACCAAAGTAACATGACATTGACAACCCACATCACAAAAGAACAGAACAGAACAGAACACCCTTCATTCTTCAATTCACCAAACACTTAAGCTCAGAAATAAGAACCCATTCCACCAAATCAAGCTATTGTTAAGATAATTAAAACTACAAATTTATTTATTTATTTATTAAAACTGAGAGGTAAAAAGACCAAAGTAACGCTTTTTATGGGGATAATGTAAAAAATAGATACCCCATGAGGTTGACTCTGAGATTAGCTTTAAGTTGGACAAAGAGGTCATGAAGTTGGCCCAGATCAGCTGCATTGCCATGGGAGTAGAGAATCGTAAGCCTCGCATAAGGGTTTCTCAGGTAAAACGCCACAATCTTGTTCCCTCTTTTAGTATCAATCCGCAGCACATCGAGGTCGTGGTCCTCCGGCACGCCGGAAATGGGCATAGACGACGTCGTAGATACCGCCATCAGCTTCCCGTCGTCCCTCTTCTCTACCTGGTAAGTCCCCGGCGACGGCGGAAAGAACGCAAACTTCGACGCCAACTGCGACACACACCCCATTATTCCGACAAGTCTCGCCGACCCAGTTCATGTATGCATGTTTGCTCAAATGGGTCGCGGCAGAAATCCCAAATGGCCAGCAAAAAATATAACCCTTTTGGAAGGGGTAAAAGTTGGAGCTTGGCTAAAATGGTGAAAACTGAAAGGTGAGATCATGCATATGTTGACATCTCTGTTCTACTATGTGAGTGTGTGAGAGAGAAAGGAGTGGAGTTTAGAGAGAGAGTCAGTGGAGGGTTTGTTTTGTGTGCATTATGTGAATGTGCAGAAAAAAACAGAGCACAGAGAAGAGGGGGGATACAGAGGGACTTGTGAGAGTGTGAAGTGTGTGTGACTACTGTGTGACTGTGTGTGGTTTATTGAATCAATGGAATAAAGAAATGGGGTTTTTAAATTTATTGGCAGCGACAATTAAATACTTTGGTGTCCGTTTGAAGAGTGGGGATCAAATCAAGTTTTGCGAGTATTAAGCTCTAAGACCACGAATGCAACTACGCCACAATTATTTAGAGCAAGTATAACAGTTTCCTAAATTTTCCACGATTATTTAGAGCAAGTACAACGATTTCTTAATTTTTTTCTAAAATAAGAAATGAAAATTAATATTTTCTATATTTTTTTACACAACTTTAACAGATTCCCTAATCTGCAAGATATGGTATTTATTACACTATAATTACTTTTTCATTTAAAAAAATTAAGAGTTCATTTTTTATCACTTGAAAGTGTACTATAAAAATTAAGTTATTTTTTTAAAAATAATCAATATAACAAATTTGAAACTAAAATTTTGATTTTAATTGAAAACTAATTTTCTTTTCGTATTCTTTTTATATATTCACCCGGAAATCACTACAAAACAAAAGCCCTATTAGAACCCTAAAAAGTGTCCCAATAATTTTTTTATTGAGAAGCTTCCATACATATGATGTTTCTAAAACTTCCTGTTATAGCGAGTCCTTACAGATATTGAGTCGCTATATTAAGCGACTTTATAGACAAGATTACTACCTCAGTTTCGTTAGATGTGGCATCACAGCCTTACCTGCTTGAATTTAGGTGAATGGAATGAGTGGATAAAATTGAATATATAATGTGAAAAGTATAATAAGTGGATGGAATTGAAGTAATCTTGCTATAAATAAAAGTGTGTCAAATCCACAAAAATAATCAGAAAAGAAAAATGTGTCACATCTAATGAAACAAAGAGAGTGGGGTTGTTTTTATGCATCATATTATATTAGGCAACTCTTTAATGTCCTAAGTACATGTGTATTGGGATGTTTAATTTATAAGTGTCCTAATATACATCTATTAGGACGCTTATAAATGTCCCAATAATTTTAATATTTGGTCGCTTTGTAATATCTTAATTATATATAATATTGTGACACTTTTAATATGTATCATATAGTATTATGATGTTTAATTTTATAAGCGTCATAATATATATTTGTTATGACACTTCTTATAAAATACAAGTGTCCCTATATAAGTGTCTTAATAGGTCCCTTTTGTTGTAGTGAATAAAAGGTAACAATATCCAAAAAAAATTTAAAAATTATAAACCAAAGAGATTAATTTCAATCTTCTAAACAAATCATTATTGAAAAAAAATTCTACAAAAAATATATAAATGAGCAGCCCACGTGAGTTTGACATTGTAGTAGTTTTCTCTAAACAAAATTTTAGTGAAAGTTGAAGGTACTTTTTAATAGGAATGGAAGAATGCGGGAAATATAAGAATTAAAATTTAATATAAAAATGAATAATGTGTTATGATTTGATGCATTGAATTGAAATTGCATTAAATTTTCATTCCCTATAATTTTATGTTCTCTCTACAAATATAGGGAAAGAAGATTTCTCTCTCATCAAAATTTCTATTTTAGAAAATGAGATAAACAAGTTGGAATTCAAAAACCATATAGAATCAATGAAGATTCCTAGGTAATCTGTTGAACTTGCTCTTGTGACGTTTTATTTGTACTGTTGCTACTGTTTTTGCTCTCTGCCTCTTTCCCTTTGTTGGCCTTATTTCAGGGTTTTTGTGCTAATAAAACTGTTTGCTTTATAAGGAACGTTTTTAATTAAAACTGAAATTGTTGCACGGGGGTTTCAATGAATTCCACACTTTATATTAATGATTGAATTGTTAAGAATTATTGTATTAGATGGAATATACTACCTCCGTTTTGTTGGATGTGGCACTATAGTCTTACGTATTTGGATTTAGGTAAATAAAATTTGTGGATGAAATTGAATTTAGAAAGAGAAAATTAGAATGATTGGATGAAATTGAAGGGATCTTGCCATAAAAAGAAAGTGTGACAAATTCAAAAAACAACAAAAAAAATTGAAAAGTGTCACATCTCATGAAGGGGGCGGATTACCCATTACACACGAAAAATATCTGTATTTATTTTAAAATTTTCATTTCGATCGAATTGGTGTTGTCAAAATGCTATTGCTGCTCTGCGCAAATTAGATTGATCGAACCCAACTTAGAAGTTCCGATTTTCTAACATCGACTCTCTTTTTTTGGATGGTATTTTAATATTGACTCATTTATCTTTTTGACAAATTCTAGATTGTTCTCATCCACACAATTTACTTTTTATTTTTTTCAATGCATTTTCAACCACTAATTTTACCTTCCTAAATATATGTGTCAAAAGTAAGTGAGTCAATATCAGTGAAGTGGAGTGTGTGTAAGACCTTATCTAACCCGCGAAGCCAACTTGATCCAAAACCGACAGGAGTGAAACAAACAGCAGCAAGGGAGCTCTTTCTAGCGATATGCATGACCCGGACCGATAGCATAAAATCTGACAGCACTAAAGGAAAATCACGTCACACATTTAAATCTAAACATTGGTAATCTACGTTTCCCTTTGTTTCTCTATTACCGACACACTTATTTAATTTGAATGTTTTTTTAAATGACACATTTTCCAATTTTGGCAAGATTTCTTCTATTTCATCCACTCATTCTACTTTTTACTTACTGCCTTCAATTTCATCCACTCATTTTCCTCGCCTAAATCCAACCACATAAACTTATGATGTCATAACTAACAAAACAGAGAGAATGACATTTTTGATCATTCTTCTTAATGTTTATATTTAGACAATTGAGGTAGGTGGGGTTACAGGGAGAGGTGGTTGTGAATGTGGAAGACATGAACATGTCGTAGCAGTGTTGAGAGGGTTGTCTTAACCGGTGAAGGAAGGTGAGGCGACCTCCCTTCTTGAAAGCGGAAAAAGGTGATACTCCCTCCGCTTCTCTAACAGCGGCACCCTTTCTTTTGGCACAAGGATTTATGAATGTAAAATTAGTGGTTGAGAATTCATTGAAAGAGTAAAAAGTAAATTGAATGGATGAAAACAACCTAAAATTTGCCAGAAAAGGAAGTGTGTCGATGTTAAAAAATCATCCAAAAAAGGAAAGTGTGCCAATGTTAAAGAACCGGAGGGAGTATTTTCTCTCATGGGTTGAAAAGAAAAAGTGATATTTTCTGTTTGAAATAAATGATAAGAACTGCTAAATTACACTAATGTTTCTATGAAATATTTTTAGAAAGATAAATTATGAATTAATCATCCATTTATTTATTTTATAATCATAATTCAGGTATTGCTTGATTGCTCCTAAATATCGGCTGTGGCATCTCTAGTATCTAAGCATACGAAATTAAAGTAAAAATGAGATTATAAAAGAAAACAAACAAGAGTGGGAATCTAAACTATCTTCCATTCTTGTAACTCATTTTTTTCTCTTTCTCATAATTGCAATATACAAGTTGTATAGTACAAAGTTGAGTTTTGATTATGTGATTAATCTAACCGTTCCACCATAAAAGGTCTAACGTTTAAATTACCAACGTATTCAAACACGGTGTGATTATGTTGCTGGTTATTGCTGTGATATTTTAAACTACAATGATGGTTCAAGATGGCACGATTATAACGGTTCTCCAAGGTTCAGTTGTTGTGCTAGTTTTTGAATAGTGTCCTAAGTATTGTATACTTAAAAGGTAATTTGTTCCTTGGTAAATTATTTGTACTTCTCCTTTAAGAATAATATATTTTAAAAAAAGGTAGATAGGTGGGATAAAGAACTACTCTACGGATTATATTTTTTTTTCCTTTTTACACAAAAAGTGCGTACGTTACATTACATGTGAATGGTGCATGGAAAACAACCTTTGGGTGAATTGGGACTAAACCAACCTCTGGGTCACTCTTTATAACTAAGAGTCCAAAATTCAAAATGCACCACAGTCAAGAATTGTGAATATCAGATCAATTTTTTGATGGGGATTACCCAGCGTCATGAGATCATGTCGCTGATCTCCGCTTTGATTTCACAATGTGTAGGTGGTCGATAATTGTGAGACACGGTTCCACATGCGGTTTCTCAACCTGCAGGTGGTCGATGATGTTGAGATCGTGGTGGTTTCAATTTCAGTGGTGGCGGTCGATGGTGGTGCAGCGCTTGAGTGTTCTCAGAAGTGCGTCCCTACCTATTCAAATGGATGGAGTTTCATGCTCCACTGATGTTCAATAGATTTCATGATGGTGTCTCTTAGTTAACTCCTAAATTATGATGTTTATGTGTAATTTGGTTAATTGTACTTGATCTTTCAAAAAAATTAAAAAGCCTTTGGTGCTCTTGTTGTTTTTGAAACTTTAAAGAAGACTTGACATGTGTACCTACATGTAACCTTTTTTACTTCAAAAGCACAAAAACAAATTGGTCCATTAGGTAAGTACTACCTCTATTTTGTTTGATGTGGCACCATAACTCTACGTGTTTGGATTTAGATGAATAAAATGAGTGAATGAAATTGAATTTAGAAAGAGAAAACTAGAATGAGTGGATGAAATTGAAGGAATATTGTCATAAAAGGAAAATGTGTCAAATTCACAAAAACAACCAAAAAAGAAAAGTGTGGCACATCAAAAAAAAATGGAGGTAGTATAAAAGTTGTTTTTAGAAAACTTCCCAAATTATCAAAGAAAAAAATGGATGGACCCTTGAAGGATAAGAATCTTCAGAATCTTTGATGAGAATTATTGGAATCTTAACAAGAACGTGTTACGAGTAGATCAAAACACGTGGTTGATCTGTTCATTCAATTACCTCGCCAACATAAGTCCAAAACTAGAAGAATAAAGTGCCAATTTTGAACTAGGAAATTCACTTCTTCTAGTTTTCAGAAATATGTGGTTAGGGAATTCTTGTTGGCAATTCTCATCAAATTTCAAAATTAACTAGTATCAATGACTAGAAACTTAAGAGTTTATTTAATGAATGTCAACTCAAAAGTCTAGTTCATAAATAAGAAATTTAAAAGTTGGGTCTATGAAAGAGCAACTCAAAAGTTGAGTTCATAAATGAAAAGGTTACGAGTTTGAGTTGAACTCTTATAAATGGAGAAATGGTTAGGAAGATGAAGCCATATTTTTCCTAAAACGATTATGATTTGGGAATTTTTCGGTGATTCTGCATGATATAATTTCTTTTCTATAAGATTAATTTCTCTTTTTATGAGTATGATTAACATGTTTGATGTATTATATCTTTATGCTTTCTTTATTAATATTTTCGGTTATGTATACAAGATTATTTTTCAATAATTTAGCCAACTGAAAATTCTTTTTCCCCCCAATTCCCCTTCCCCCCACCCTTACATGGAGTTGTACCCTAGTACAATGTGTTAGGTGCGGGGAGCCTCTACAGACGTGTAGCTACCTCCCTTTAGTGTGTAAGTTAGAACAGAGTTCCACCCCTTTATGTAAAATAAGAATTAATGAAAGTCGATAAAGAGAAAAGCAATTTTAGCCCACAATTTGATATCAAATTGTGTTTATATAAAAACAAAAAGACAATTCAAAATCAAGTACTATCAAATTCACTCAGAAAGTGTTTATCGTCAAGATTTAAATTGCTACCGCACAATGCAATGACAGAGAAGTGCACTTCATATGAATCATATGATACGTGCATTCAAAATGTATAGAAGCCCAATTTCAGTTCGTCTGATTTGGCCTTGATCTCATCTGATCTTAGTTTTTGGGTTTGGTGAGCGATTGAGTTTAGCATTTATAATGACAAATTTTAAAGTATTCTTCATTAAAGAAATATTATTACAGTATTAATGCTCCTTAATAAAACGCTGCTCCTCAAATAACAAGTACCGCCTCTTTCATATTTTAAATTAAAATTTAACTGTTCATTTAGTCAAAACTTCTTTGCTGTGAACATCAAATTGAACTGTTGTATAATTATAAATACTATCGTGTGATATCTAGCTAGATTCGTTATAACATATATTTTTAAATATCAACTTCTTACAAGTTTGAAACTGTGCAGTTTGAAACAGAACGAAGAGAATCATTATTTTTTCGTAATTTGACCAACCACGTGTCAGTTGGCATCAAAGATTTTTCTACTCCCTCTATCCCAACCTTTTTACAGGGAGATAAATGGTTGGTTTTAATTTTGATGATATGAATTGTCTTAAATGCCTTTTTTAAATCCGCATACCTTCAGTCCACCAGTGGTTCGATCGGTGTTTCAATCTGCCTCTTTCTTCAATCCGGCTTTTTATCTTCAATGTTCCGCATGCCTTCAGCTCGCAACCGTCTGGAAAAATGCCTTTGCTCGAAACTCCAACACATGATCTCAAGAACAAGGCGGCGATGGAAGGGTAGTTCATATTCCCCACCATCAGCTTTCTTATCTGGAAATTCACTGAGGTTCGTATCGATCGTCGATGAATCTAGCAGTTGTCATGATCGTCGATCGGATCGCGTCGGAGGGGTGGGCGGATTTGAGCAGTATCGCAGCGCCACTGACGTGAGTTGTGAGCATATGAAAATGTGAGAAAGCGGGCAAAGAGAGAGGAAAATGTGGATTGTGAGCGGATGAGGATGTGAGCAAGGAGGCAAAGGGTTTTTGTGAGAAGTAATTAGAAAGAGGTGAGGGTAGCCTGGTGTGTGACTTTAGGGTTGTGAGTAATATTTAATTATTTTAAAGGTATTTATGTACTATGATATGCGATTTTTTTCTTAAAATGAAAAGTATACAAATATACTTGGGACGGATTAAAATGTAAAGTGTTCAAATTCAATTGGTATAAGAGAGTAGTGGAACTTAGTGGAACTTACGTAGATCCTATAAAAATGTTCCTAACAATTTTTTTTATCGTTGATTGTGGATTGTCATATACTCTCTCCTTAATTTTTTTTGACACACTTAGCAATTTAAAAATATTTATTGTATTTTTGACACTTTTCAATTATGATATATTTTAAGATTCTGTCAACGATTCATTTCACCAATTTCAATTTGCTCTGCATAATTATCATCTTCTAAAACTTAGTGTTAAAATAGAAAAGACTGAATTAAATGAATGAAGAAAGTACGTAATTATTATTAAAATTACTCTATAATTGCATTTCTATAGATATGCCCTTACTAATAAAGATTAGTGCCAAATTTTTTTGTCAAGAATGTGCGTATCTCATTGCACCCGTCTCAATATCATGTACTTATCCCAAGTTCGCCGTTACGGGAGGAGACCATTTGATCGATTTTCCAAGTAGGCTAAAAGTATTGGTGGTCGGATCCTTACATTTTAAATGCAAAAAGTGAAATGCTTCCTAAAATTTTTAAAACGATAATAATAACAATAAAGAGAACACATCATTTTTATTTAATATTGATTTATTTTATCTTGATTTCTTCTAATTTGTTTAAACTTTAATATTTTTATAAATTATAGAAAGACCGTTTTTTAAGAAACGTACTATATATATAATTAACATTTATATACAAACGAATACATAACTAAGATTAATACTGCGTTACAAGTCACAGATAAAAGTCTATTATGTAAACACAATATGAGTAAAGTTGTGAAGTCATTGTTGGTATTTTCTTATTATTGAAAAGATACAAGTCACCAGCAAACGATGTAATCAATTATTCAAGCAATCTCAAAGGTGCAACTCCATGATACATGACTCTTCATCGTCAAACATTGTATCTATTGGGGAGTCCATTTAGCTCTATAAATAGAGATCATAAAAGTGGAATTCTGCTGCAGGAAAAAGTCCTGCATTAACAAAAAACCATTATGCTCTTCTTCTTTTTGTCTTTCAGTGTTGAAATAATAAGTGCAAATACATGACTCTTCATCGTCAAACATTGTATCTATTGGGAAGACCATTTAGCTCTATAAATAGAGGTCAGAAGAGTGGAGTTTTGCTGCAGGAAAAAATATATATTCACAAGAAACCATTATACTCTTTTTCCTTTTGTTTTTCGGTGTTGAAGTAGTTAGTGCAAGTTATTGTCAACAAAGCTTCATTTTATCACAGATGATATTTGTTCTGTAACATTTGCACACAAAAGGAATTAAATAAATCCTTAAGGAAAGTGTAATACACGACTTGAATGTTTCCTTTTATATTTATACATTTCATTCTATTCTCCTACACTTTCCTTCTACTTGCCTTTGTCTTAGACTAGAATATTTCCTCAACAATCTTAAGGCTTTAGTTTCTCTTGACCACAATGGCAAGCAAGATGAAGGATCTAGCAACAAACATTGTCAAACTTGATAGGTTTGATGGTGGAAACTTCATTCGTTGGAAGAAAATAGTTTATTTTCTCTTGGTGGCTTTGAAGGTGTCCTATGTTCTCACTACGACCAAACCAAGTGTCAATTCAGAAGAAGAAACATTGGATGATCTCTGTCAGAAGCAAAAATGGGAGAATGGTGACAAAATCTGTAGGGTGACACATTCTCAATGCTATGGGAGACAATCTCTTTGATATGTACCACACAGTGCTCACCGCAAAGGAACTTTGGGACAAATTGGAGGCAAGGTACATGACAGAAGTCTGCAAGTAAGAAATTCCTTGTCTCATCTTTCTTTAACTACAAGATGGTAGACAATATACCCGTCATGGAACAGTTTGCTAAAATTGATAAAATGCTCAATCATTTCACTCAACACAAACTTGCTATAGATGAATCTATTGTTGTTGGTGCATTGATTGATAAGTTAACCCCCTCTTGGAAAGACTTCAAAAGAGAGGGTCTGGCTAATTCTCTTAGTGTTGAGGAAGAGTTGAGATTGCAGAAAAATTTTCAAATAAAAGAGAATTACAAAGGAAAGGATCCAGACACAAAAATAAATGTGATTGAAGAAGGCCAAAGTAGTAAGTCAAAGAAAATAGCTTATAATTGTGGTCATGGTAACTATCCAAACAAGAAGAAGAAAGGAAAGTGCTATCATTGCAAAAAGTATGGACACTACAGGCATGAATGTAGAGTTCTCAAGAAGAAACGTCATAACTCTTTGCATGGAGGCAATGATGACAAGCCTCTTGTAGCCATGATTTCAGAATTTAACATTGTTGATGAAGCCTTTGGTTGGTGGATTGATCCGGGTGCCACTAGTCACATATGCAAGGATAAGAGTTTTTTCAAGAACTTGCAAGGGGTGGATGATCCAAGTGTTGTATTTTACATGGGAAATTCAATAACTCTCTCATTAAAGGCAGAGGAGAAGTTGATCTTAATTTCACATCCGGAAAAGTGATTACACTCACTAATGTGTTGTATGTTCCTGAACTTGGGAAGAACTTAGTCTCCGTAGGGTTTCTCAATAAATTTGGTTTCAAACAAGTTACTGAAACCGATAAAAATTGTAATCTCCAAGGGTGGGATGTATGTAGGAAAGGGTTACCTTCGTGGTGTTATGTTCAAACTCAATGTAATGTCTGTCAATAAAATGAAAGAAATTGGTGCTTACTTGATTGAGTATTCTACTATTTTATGGTATAATAGACTATGACATGTTCATTATAAAAGGATTCATTACATGATAAAATTGGATCTTTTTTCCTAAATGTCCTATAATTGATAAAATAAAATGCATTACTTGCATGCTAACAAAAATCACTAGACGACCATTTTCAAATATTGAGAGAAAATCAAACATGCTTGAATGTATTCATAATAATTTATGTGATTTGCATGCAACACCATCTTTAGGAGGCAATAAGTATTTTTTTCTACTTTCATTGATGATTCTACAAGATATTTCCCTGTTTATTTGTTGCATTTCAAAGATCAAGTCATGCAAATGTTTAAGATATAAAAAATAAGAAGTTGAACTTGCATGTGACTTATCTATTAAATGTCTTAGAACTAATAGAGGTGGTGAATACTTTGAAAACGAATTCTTTGAGACTGCAGATATTAAACATGAGGTAACTACTTCTTATACACCACAACAAAATGGTGTGGCTAAAAGAAAATCGAACATTGATGGAAGTAGTTAACACCATGATGACTATTGGAGGCCTTAGCCAAGGTTTTTTGGTAGAAACTGTACTTACGACTTGTTATATACTCAATAGAGTTCCAAACATAAGAACTCAATAACCCTTATGAACTTTGGCATAAAGGAAGCTTAATCTCAATCATTTTAGAGTTTGGGGATGTAGAGCCATAGTTAGACTTCCGGAACCAAAGAAAAAGAAGTTGGGAGAAAGAGGTGTGGAATGCATCTTTATAGGGTACACAATTAATAGCAAAGCTTATAAGTTTATGGTCATTGAACCTAATGACTCTATTTCGGCTAATACAATTATATAGTCAATAGATGATATATTTGATGAAAAATGGTTTACCTCTATTCCAAGAAGCATTGAGAATGGCTCTAAGCAATGAGAAAATGTAGTAGATAGCTCTATTGAAAAAATGAAATCACTGAGTTGAAAAGGAGAAAAACAACAAGAAAGGTCAAATCATTTGGTTATGATTTTATTACTTATCTTGTAGAAGGAACAAAAGATGAATTGAGTGACAGAATACCTTATTGTTTCAATACTGAAACTGATCCAAAGACTTTTGATGAGGCAATGAGATCTCATGATGCTTCATTT